>PVKE010015772.1:0-32929 GCA_004027555.1 Craseonycteris thonglongyai
GAAAACAAAAAGAACTCTTCAAGTAGCATTTTTGTTCTCTGGCTATGTAAACCCTACGGAGTTTGTATGAGGGAAGCACAGTTTCAGGTTTTAACTGGACTGTCTTCTTTGGAAAAAACTGCAGAGAACACAAATGAGCAGAACACAAAAATAATGCTTTATGTAACATATTATTTACAGTTAGAATTTACAACTGATCTCTCAGTTCATGTTTGAGGCTATCATTATAAAAATACTCTTTATAAAAGTTTCAGGAAACCTTTTGATTAAAAAATAAGAAGAAATCAGAGAAGATAGAACTAAAATGTAAAACCAGAGAGGATCAATGGGAAACACCTGAAATTTTAAAAGGAGCTTTAGCTAAAGCTTAACAAGATGTAACAGAAGTCTTCTAGGAAAGGTTGTCCCCTTAAAATAAGAAACTACCAGTACTTCTATGTTGTCATGCTCTGGAGATTTATTCTGAAGTCTGATATCTAGCAATTAGAAATGAAACACGGCTATGTGACATTGTCAAATGACCAATTTCTAAAGTCAAAAAATCAGCAAAGAAAACAAGTCATATTTCTTTAAAAGGACTTGCCCAGCAGAATGGTCACATTCTAAGATGTCACAGCCTGGGTAAGCATTTGAGTGGAAAGCCCTCTCTGAGGTTTGGCTTCAGGGAATTGATGGTAGCTCAGGACGGAGCACCGTTTCATTAGAAAGTTAGCCTGTGGGACTGTGGAGTCACATCATAAGAAAGACTCTATCTTCTGAAACAGAAAATAAGTGCACAGAGCTAAAAGCTGGATGGGGCATACAAACAATAGATCAAAGTGTAGCATTCATACCATTCATAAGCCTAATGATCTAAGCAGCTATTAAAGCTAGTCATAAATGTAAGCTGAGGGGTCTAATTTAGGTGAGAGTGATCTTAGATCTTTATACACCATCAGCAACATGGTGTGTAGATGAAATCAACCATGGATGAAAGACCAGAGTAAGGGACTATGTTAGGAGAGGTTACCAGTGCAGGCTGGGATAAGGCCAGGTGGGTTAGCCATCATTTACCATAAAACAAAGAAACAATATTGGAAGTCCTTCCCTTATTGTCTAAGCATAATATAAACTTCTCAGATCCCTAAATTGGTATTTTGTAATGAGAAGGAATCTAGATTATCTTCTCCAATACTACCAAACAATGGAAAATCAGAATTATTTTTCCTTTGTCACACTGTTTTTCAGATGGAATAATTTCCATGTATTGTTATATCTTTAAGTTAACTGACTCTTTTGTTATATCATCTCCCTTTGGTTGTCATCATCTTCATGTGAATTAAAATGAAATTTTTTAAGGAGTCTTAGATTCACAAGGAAATTGAGAGCAACGAACAAAGATTTCCCATATAACCTTTGCTCTCACGCATGCATAGTCCATCTATTATCAATATTCCCACCAGAGTGATGTACTTGCTACAATTCAAAAACCTACATTGAGACGTCATTATCACCCAGAGCCCATAGTTTACATTGTGTTGTCAATTCTATCTGTTTGGACAAATGACTAATGACATGTGTTTATCACTATAGTAGCATACAGAGTATTTAGTAGCTACCATAAATATCCTCAGTGCTCTGCCTATTTATCCCTCCCCTCCCCACAACCCTGGCAACAGTTGATCTTTTTACTGCCTCCATAGTATTGTCTCTCCCAGAGCATCCTATAGTTGAAATCATACACTATGCAGCCTGTTCTGATTGGCTTCTTTACTTAGTAATACTTCATATCTTTTCCTGGCTTGGAAGCACATTTCTTTTTAGCACTGAATGGTATTTCATTGTCTGGATGTACCACACACAGTATTTATCCATTCACTTACTGAAGGACCAACCTGTGAATTTGTATTTTGGTCATTGTGATTTATGTTTTAAAGTTTGCATTTGGTCCTTCTTTATATCTTCTATTTCTTTAGTGAGAATTTTTAACTTGTCCATTGGCTTCAACAATATTCACAATTGCTTGCTGAAGCATTTTTATACTTGCTTTAAATTCTTTGTCAGAAAATTCCAACATCTATGCCATCTTGGTGCTAGTCTGTTGTCTTTTCCCATGCAAATTGAGACTTTTCTGATTTTTTTATATGTCAAGTAATTTTGAGTTGTGCCTGGACTTTTTGAATATCATCATAACCGATGTTTTGTTTACATTCAGTGGAGAATGGTTGGTAGTCTGTTAATTCTGTTCTTAATGCTTCTGATATCCTGAACAGAATCAGATTCATGCAGGAGCAGGAGGGTATGCTAGAGAGTTTTTATCTTTTATTATTAATTTGATAGTTTTAAAAAACACTTGTGAGTTACTTTATTGAGCCCCTCCCTCTCCACATTTTCCCAGTTCTTCTGAGTTTCCTGTAGCTTTTATTTTTGGTTAGCTAATGAAAAAGCCGGGGTTTTAGTTACTCTATTCTGCTGTGAAATTCCATAACTGTGCCATTGTTTGGGGTTAAGCAACCAGGAGATAAAAAAGCAATGGGGTTCACCCAGTGCTCTTGGAATCAGAGCTTTATTGAACAGAGAGGAAGATTTGCTTTCCTCAGAGTTTTGACTCCTGCAGAATTGTTTCCAGTGTCTGTCATCACAACCACAGGATTGCCTGGGTGCGGGGGCATGAGAGAACAGAAAAAAATGGGTGGGGAGTGATTTCCATATTCCCTCTGGGAGTTAGGTGTTCCTTTTCCTGCTTCTCAAGCTAGAATGAAGGAGTTCATCTGGCCTCTCTGTGCCTCACTGCCCACTGAGCTCAGGTTGAGAGATACTAGAGGAAAAGAAATGGTAAACTCACCCCTTGTTCCACAGAATTTTAAATTCAGGTCTTCTCCAAGCTGCTTTCTATGATTTACTTTGTAGAGTTCGGATCATTGCTGTATGCATTCTGCCCATATTTTACAGTTGTGTTCAATGGGAAAGACCAGGTCGAACCAGAAAACCTAGTATTGATTTAAAAGAAAATTTAAAGCAAATTTGAAAACTTAATTATGTCTAAAAAAAGTTAAATGTAATAGATTTATTACCTGGAAAAATAATATTTATACAAGGTGCATGTGGTGATGTGTGCAGGTGTGTTATCTGCACAAACATGTTCATGAGCAAATATGTGCATATAAGTGCATAGCTAAGACCTAAGAGAATGGATTTCTCCTTAAAAAATTAAAAATTGCTGTCTGAAATTGCCAACATTAGTTATTTCCCAGGCTGAGTGATTTGAAAGCTAATGTTAAATTATACATATTAAATTGGAGAGAAAATTTCAGCCAATATAAATTATTTTCACTTCATTCTTAAATAAGTTCAACATAGTAAATAGTCATTAACTTTATGTTGGGAAAATGTGAATAAATAGAATAAATAAATCAAAGGAGCCTGATATCATTCATGTAATTTTTTCTAGAAACACATTCTCTCATGTGTTACATTCATGTTTTAGCATGTGTCATCTGTTGAAAGGTTCATCACGATCCCATAAGTAACTAATTGAATGACTCCCTTTTTCTTGGGTTGCCCTGTTGTTTATTAAGTCAATAGAATCCTTATAATTAATGAGGGAAAATTATTTTCTTATAGATACTTAAAGCTACACTTTAGATTATTGAAACTAATATTTTTAAACTTAGTACTTGCTAATATACCAATTACTTCCCTTAAATTATGAGAAGTGCCTGGACGTTTTTCTACTGTTCATAATCAAAATACATTCATAGGATTTTAGAAACCTCTTTTATAGAGCTCATGGTAACAAAGACAGAGAACTTGTCAGTAGGTATTTTGAATTTAACGAAGTTAAATATAGAGTGTTACATACAGAGTCTACCTCTGTGAGTTTTTCAATGAATAATTTTAGATTTTACAAAGAGCAAATGAAAAATGTCCTGTAACTCCAATCAATTCGTGGCAGGCATGTCAGCAGGCTGGAGGCTTCAGTGGCAGCCTGAACACCAGGACTGAGGCTACAATAATGGATGTCAGCAGGCAGAGCCGCATGTGATGGTGTATTTTGGTTCAAGGTGCTTTTATTCCATTTCCTCCCTTGGCCAATGTGTGGATCATTGAGCTGGAAAGATGAGTGGAAGTTATGCTGCAAACACAGCTGAATTATATGGAAAAAGTAGAGAGACCAGATATGCCAGACACCTTTCAACTCTTCAGAAGAGGCACTATAAAAACGTCCAGTGATGAGGCATTAGAGGTTAGAAATGAAATGTTTGGTCAAAATAGTCTATGAACATTTTTAAAGAGTTATACTATCCTGTGCCAATGAAACAGGCTCAGAACACAAATGCAACTTTATCTGTATGACAGAATACAACCTTAGGGCTGACTTTTAGTGGGCAGCACTAGGGTAACGTAACTGTAAATACAGATTCAGCTTCTCATGCCAATTCACTCATTTAGTGCATCAAAAAGAGAACAATAGTTTATCAATATCTTTATATAGAAAAACATAAACTATGCATGCAGGTTCATTTTACTCTGGCCAGACTGCCACATTTGAATCTGAGCACCACCATTTGGTAGCAATAAAATGCTGAGCCAGTTATTTAACTCCCCTATGCCTCAGCATCTTCAGCTCTAAAAAGGTAAAAAACAGGGTTGACATGGGAATGAAATGAATTAATACATGTAAATTTGGATCTTGTATCTCACAGAGTAAGTGCTCAATAAAAGGTAACTTTTATGTTAATAGATATGATTATATCCAGTAATTATTCTGCAAATAGAAAAAATAATCAACAGAAGTGGGATTCTATAATAAAATAAAAGTATATAAAACACATAGAGGGGAAGCTGGGATGGCTCAGAGGGTTAAGTGCTCGCTTTGAAGCCCCAGGGACTGAGGATCGAATCCCAGCCCCGGCCCATGCGGACCCACATGCTGAACTGGGGTGTGTCCCCAGTTCAGTTCTTGCCGGGGCCTATGTTGGAGGCTCCTGGCCCAGTTCCTGCCCTGCGCAGCCCTGTGCCCACCTGTGGAGTGAAACTCTATGGAAAACTAATGTCAACTATGGAGACTGCTCTGGGCCCTCCCCTTTCTCTCTGTCTCTCTCTGTCTCTGTTTCTCTCTATCAAAAATCAATTAAATCTTAAAAACAAACAAACAAACAAAAGACATAGGTATGCATATGTACATAAAAAGAAACCTACATAATGTCACAATCTTTTATTTTTATGTAAATATATAAATAGTCATCACTTGACAATCCATTTGAAGTCATTTTGTGTTTAAGTCTTCTCCAGAGAGCCTCGCATCATCTTCTTCCATGAACCGTGCTTGTCGCGCATTAGCTATGATTTATCACTTTCTTTAAGGTGGTGTGAAGACTTCAAGGCATTTGTAAAAAAATTGAGTCCAAAATCCTTCTAGATATTGCAGTTTCTCCCCATCATTTTTCAGTTGTCTTTCTCTACCTAATTGGCAGAAATTTTTACAATAATTTTATTTTAACTAACTCACATTAATCAAGTTTTTTCTATGTTGAACATCATCTTTGAGGAAACCACATTCAGCACTCTTATTTTATTAGTTTATATAACATGTTATTATCATTTGTCATTATAATAACTGCTGGAGCTAATCTAAAACTCTTTGAAAATCAATGCAGCTGGCATGGGCTAAGCACATAGCTTTTTCACTGGTTGAGGATGTGGATTGAGAGTGGCTTGTCATTTTGGTACCAATCCCTGTATTGAGGGAATAGAGAAAGACCCTGGTAAAACAAGTTAATGATGAGTTAAGTCAGTTTGGACTACGGTATACTTCTCTTGATTTACTAGGTGCTTTTTTTTCTCAACTTCCCTACTTTGTGGTAGGTTGTAAAAATAACCTCTGAGATTATTAAATAAGGCCCTGAGTTGATGCCAGAGAAATATCCATACTCTTCTTATTGATTCAGAATTTGGTAGGAAGTAGGAAAAATCATTTTGGAAACTCCTTTTGGATGTTGGCAGGGAAATTCTGAGTTGAAGTTTATTAAAGAGTATCTGGTAGTCCCCAGAAAGCCTGAAAGTGATGTGGAGGAAAAAAGAGCATAAAAACATGGGATCCGTAGAACTGTAGACTTGAACAAGGTTTGGCTTTTACTTCAAAAAATAATTTTTTAATTTGTATTAAGTCTGCTGGAAATTTTTTGTTACATGGCATTCCATTATATAACAAAACAAAAGCCATTCAGTGTGTATCAGCACAGTTAGGAACATTAAATTTAAAACTGAAGGCTACATTTTGTCAAAAATAATGTTTAAATGTTTGTAAGATTCAGGAGGATCTTATTGATAATACTAGAAGTAACCAGGAAATTTAGTAGTTTGCTATTTTACTCAGCATGGGAGCAGAGACCATAATAAACAGAAATAGGACAAGAGATGCTTGTATTCATTAAGGAGGAAGTCTTTTTCTTAACTGTTAATACAATCAAGAGGGGAAACAGAAAGTCCAGAAGAAGGAGGAATGGTAGTGAAATTGCCTAAACTGAACATCAGACTGTGCTGAGCTAAATAAATAAAATTAATCATATGTCCGGCTCTTCTGTCCATATCACTCTGAAGACCCTTCTTCTCATTTTAAACCCACCTTTTATTGGCCCCTTACTACCCCCAGATTACAGTATATTACCATTCTCCCATTTCTAAATTCCAGTTGTATAAAGCTTCTTATTTTGCCTCACTCCTCAAACTTTGGTTTGGAAAAACATTACATTTTTGTTTTCAATTACTTTTAACTGGTATTTAATGGCTACCAATATACAATGGTAGTATTAAAAGCTGCTGTTCTGAATTTCACTACGGCAACAACTTTTTCTCATTCTGCTCTCTTCTATTAGCTTGTTCTTTCTCATTTTTTCTTTTATCTAACCAATACTGTACTATAAAGTTCTATAATATCTGTTGTTCATCAGAATGTAAATTTCATGAACACAAAAATCAAGCACTGTTCAACTCCGTCTCAACCAGCACCCTGAAAAATGCCTGCCATATAGTAGCTATTAAAAAATGTTTGTAAAGTGCCTGAATGAAAGAAATGTTTGAGGTGATAAATATTGCTCACTTCTAGCCTGTTTATGCCTACTGCAATCTCTGATAACAGGTTCAGAATTCAGGATAAGATTGGGCAGCAGAAGACCATTGCTTCAATAAATACTGAATGGCATCTGAATATGACATTCATCCTGATATTAAAACAAGCTGTGTGTGTAAAATGGGTTTGAAGCATTATTGTTTATTAGCCAACTTATATCTTGAATTTACATGTACATGGGGCATTTGTTATATTTTGAAAATCATAAGGCAATCTAACTTGTAGTACAATAGTACTTGAGATTTAAATACTACAGATGCACTGAGTAGCCTAAAGATATTTCTTCTTATATTATACAGATGTGCAATGAGTCTTTGGTACTTATCCTTGATACAATTGAATATGAGTTTATAATGAAACTATCCAATAGCACTGATCAAATGAACTTTATTTGATATTTATGAAATCAAGAGAATATGTTGACAAGGAAATCTAGATCAGTGCATACCATAAAAGTTAAAAGAAATTCCATATATTGAAAATTCTATATAAAACACCCTCTCACTCCAAAGCCAGTGAACTTTTTACTAATAAGGTTAAAACACACAGAAGCTATGAACCACAGAATGTTTACTATATAGATACTGCTCAAAACACTTGGTAAACTACACTATTTTGCTTGATGACTCCAGTATATGAATACCTGTCCTGAAAAGTTCAAACCCAGAAAGGAGATTTGATATGACTCACAGGAGCTGAGAGATGAGGGTGAGGGTGAGGTTGGTTCTGCTGCAGATGAGGATGGCAATGGGTGGAGCACAAAGCGTTTTGGGAAGCAGACATCATTTCATTAACCATGAGCTGTCTTCAAAGACCCAAAGGGAATCACAAAGAAAATTTTGTATTCAGCAACATTATAACAAAAGGTAATTAAAGGTGCAAGTGGAGAGTTAGTTCTAAATACACAAAGAAAATTTTGTATTCAGCAACATTATAACAAAAGGTAATTGAAGGTGCAAGTGGAGAGTTAGTTCTAAATACACAATCTATTTTAATAGGGGATGGAATATGATGCCTATCACAGAACAACAAGGATAGAGTGTACGTGGTCACCTGACCACACATGGTGTCAGGAAAAGGGATTAAAAGGATGCACTTCATTTGCCCATGTGCATTTGGTATTCAAAATAGCCATCCCTAATGTCTCAAATGATATGTTCTGACTCAAAGGGGTTCTTTTAGGGGAGATCCCACCACTTGTGAAAGTGCCAGACAGTGGCTGTTGCTAATACAGCACAAAGAAGCATCTTAGAAAGTTGGTGTTGGGTAAAGGGTTATTTATTGACAAGAAGAGACAGGGGAAAATATTGGTTAGGAGCATGGGTTTTGGAATTAGTCAGGCATGGGTTCAAATAATGGACATTTAACTTAAGCTATGGGATATGAAACTGTTTATTTAAATCTCCCCCTCAGTTTCCTTTGTTGTGAATTTGACTCGTAATAGCAATCACCTCATAGTATTACCAAGAAACTTTCATGATATACTGTATATTAGTGCTTATTATAGCAGTCTACCTATAAGACAAACTACTACACTACAGATTGTCTCCTTGCAATTCTAGTCTCTCAATAGCTCCAGTCTCTCAATACAATATAGATGGACAGCTAACTTAAGCGAAACCAGACCACAGGGTAGAGTAAGCAACTCTTTCTCCTCCAGTCCTTTGATCAAAGAGATACCAGCACTGTCAGTCTGTGTTGGCTGGTGCAATTGATATGATGTAATTGTAATAGAACAGCAAGGGTTGTAATGGAGTGGCCATAACAACCATGAGTAAGCAAAGAAAAATAATCTAGAGAGGGGAAATGGGGAGGTAAATACAGCAAAAGTATAGAGAAAATTGGAGGTGAGAGAGATGTCATATTTAAGATTCTGAGAAATTTTCCCATTTTCTCACTTTTCTCATTCCAGCATCATATAAGGTTTTGCTATATTATGTTTCTTGCCCTGGGATGACTGTAAATGAGATTCTGTTCATGAGGGTGAGTTATGTGAACTTCAGCCTCTTCTGTAATGTGGGATTAATTCGAGTTGGCAATAGTATATATCCGTTTTCAGAGAGGGAGGCATAATAATTATATTTTTGGCTTGAAATAGCTTAGATGGTGTTTCTTCTTTGCCACCTAAATTTCTTAATTACAAGAAAAGTAAAAACCAGAGAATTAGAATGAGACTTGTGCAGTATCACCACTGGTCAGTGCCAAAGGTAGGCATTCTCTGATTGCTAGGGCCGTGTCCTTTGTACTTTACCTCATCCGTTTTCTGGCCTTTTTGAATCCACTATTTATTGAGCACCATCTAAGTATCTCTTTCCTTACATTATTATCCTATGCTTCTCTAATAGCAACTTCATATTAATTGATATGTCAATTTTGTAACGAAGTAAACAAGCTCAGAGAGATTAAGTAGTTCAAGTCCAAAAAATATGAACCCTGATTGAACTGCCTTTAAGAACTTCTTACTCACATACATCCAGTCCACTTCCTTCAGGCATCTTGTCAGAAGGGGATTAGGAAATAGTAAGAGACAGACCTCTTTTATCATTGTGCTCTGTCAAAGAGTTGGGAGAAAGAAAAGTCTCTATAGCTTTGTCCTGGTTTTTGCTTTCTCAGTCTTGACAGCCTATCTGAAGTAATACAAACCAAATACTTCTAAAGAACATATGCAGTTCCTTTATTTTTCATTATTGGTTGCAATGGTTTTCAACAACATGTTGTCAGTGTTTGTCACCCAGAAGGAACCCGTGTCAGTTAGTGCAGGTCAGCAGAAGGTGTTGTGTGGAGGTTATTATATATATCTCAAGCATTTTTGTTGCCAGCAGTCTCAGGGGCTACAAAAGCTGGAGAATGCTCATTAGCATATAGCAATAAAAGATACACTTCATTCCCAAATGCACTGCACCATGCCTCATGGTTAAACAGAGTCATAAGCATAAATTCATTAGTTAGTGCCAAAAAGCAGCAAGGATTCCATCAATTTCTAATTGGTTATTTGCAACAGGATCCACTCCACAAGAAAATATAGGCCCAGAGACCCATAGTATGTTGCTTTCAAAAAAACTAGATGACGAATAACTACTACTAGGGGAAAACACAATAACACAATGATTTTTTTTTTGATGTTACAATAAAATGTGTTAAATTTTGTAACTGATGCTTTAAACTTCTTTCCTGTTGAGATTAAAAAATTATTCCCAGTACTCTGAAATGCTACATATGACTTACTGTCTGTGGGATAACTAGAAGCACTCAAAAGCATCTTGGCCTCTTTCTGCCTTCCCACATTTACTATAAATGCTGGGCTCAAATAAGAACAAACCAAATCTATAATAGGACTTGAAGTCTTCCCTTATGTTGTCACAGTAGGAGATTCTTGAAAGGCTGAATTTTGGGCTGAAGATTCTGTTGTGTCAATAATGGTGACAAAATAAACAGAATAATTTCTATATCTCAAATTCTGATTGGGCTTTTTAGAGTTGCTATGTTAGTTGAATTTTAGAGTTTTTGTTGTTTTTGTTGTTGTTGTTTTTAACCATGAGCTGAATACAATTTAAATCTTTTGCTTCTTATTCAGGATATGAGTGAGGTCTCTGAGAAAAAGGTGAGAGAATTCTTGTGGTTTAATAGAGTGTCAGGCAGCCAGGTAAGCTATTATCAGATGCCAGTCACAGGGAGGCTTAATTTTCTGTTTAAGTTGCACAACATATAGAGCTCAGCCATAGCATTTGTAGAATTTTCTTTTGAGAGATTCAATAACTTACTCTATGACATGTACTTGCTGGTTACATCAAGAATTAGATAAGAATTTAATTTACATCTGAGGTTAGGTCCATTTCATATGTTAATTTTAACCTGGGAATATTCTCAGTGAGAAATAGCTGCTATTAAAATTCAGGTTTAATTCAGAAACAAGTCAGAGATAAAACAAAACCTTGTCTTTCATTTAAATATCATTGTAATCCCTGGAAAGGGTGAAAAACTGGTTTATAGCTATGCTTCTCAAACTTACAACATCTACAGACCAGTTCATGTTTTTTTCAGAATAGCAGTAAACATTGACTTTAGCTAATATTTTTAAAAGATGACAACAGTTATTTTTGAAATGATTGTTCTTTTACACACTAAAAAAAGGGATGAAATTATTATAATTTTACCAAGGAATCTACATCTAGCTTAATAGAAGGATTGAGGCGTAGCTTAGTTTCTAGTTAATTTTCATTCTTATTTTCACTTGTACTAAAATTATGATGTTTTAACTACTAATGATAGGTCATTATTGAGGGGCAAACAAAACATGGAAGAAAATTATAAATATATTTTCCAGATTGAAAGACATAATAAGTTTCTGTATTTAAAGGGCCAGCCAACAACCAGAAAAATCAGAACAATAAATTATAACACACACACACACAAACACACACCATCATAATATTTTTTTTTTTTTTTTTTATTTTTTTATTTTTTTTTTTTTTATTATCTTTTCACATTTATAGAGAGAAATTATCTTTTTTTTTGTCTTCAGTACATATTTATTTCTATTTTACTTTTTTTTGACAGATAGAGAGAGAGACAGAGACAGAGACAGTTAGAGAACCGAACTGTGGGAACTCCCCAGTTCAGCACGTGGGTCCTGCCTGGGCCGGAGCCGGGATTCGATCCTCGGTCCTCATGGCCTCAAAGCGAGCGCTCAACCCGCTGAGCCGTCCCGGCTTTCCCCCATAATATTTTTTTTAATACCAGGAATAAATAGATGATTCGGAAAGTGTCCAAATAAGAGGGAAAAAATAGTGTTCATGTATGAAACATCTGAACCTGTAAAGAACTTTTATGAGTTTATTTGAGCCAAACTGATGACAATTGCTGAGAAGCAAAAGCTCAATGAATTGAAGAAATATTCTAGAGAATGACAGTTTTGCAGCTTATTTTATACACTAGAATCAGAGGAGGAGACATAAGAAGGGTTACATGTAATCCATTGCTAGTAAATTAGAGCAGCGGGAGAAAGCAAAGCAGGGGAAATCTCTGGGATTGGATAAAAAATAAAAGAAAGAGACATCTACTTCTTTTAGGTTGTTGGATACAGGATAGTTAAGAATAAACATTTACAGCACATAGAGATGGCATTCGGGGAACAAGATAACAACAAGGAGTTCTGTAGTCTCCTGCCCTGGTGCAAGATTGTACCCTGAGGGATCTAGAAAAAGAGGATAAGTCTGACATTCCAAGGATATATGATCTTAAATGCAAAAGGCAATGCACAGGCTTATTTGAGGTTAAGATGGACCTTTGTCAAGGAATCTATCGTCCCAGGACATGACTACCTACCATGACTCACTTTTACTTAGAAATGTTAGTGTTCAGTTACAACATCCTGTGTGGTTACTTCCAATCTCGGAGTTTGTAGAGCCTGTCATGCCGGCTTTCCCTGAGCTTCACAAATTTAGTACATGGCCCTTTTTTTGTCCACAACAGCATATAAAGGATCAAAAGGCAAAATTAAAATTTAATGGCGCAATATCTCAAAATTTGAAAAAAATGGCATCAAATCTAGAGTATTATTCACAGTGAAACTATTACATATCAGAGTAAAATTAATACTTCATGAGATACATAATACTTAATGTTATGAATGAGTGAATTTTATGGTATGTGCATTATAGGTTAATAAAGCTGTTACCAAAAAAAGCACATTTGAAATATTAAGTTCTGAAGATTCTGTCTTCCACTCTGCACTAGAAGGTCTGTCGGCCCAATGCTGAGCTATCATTCTGAAATTTCTCTTCACTATCTTCCTGGTATTTTCTTTCATTCTCTCTTTCACAGGATCTTCTCTTTTTTGAATACCTGCTCTTAGTTTTTGACATTTCCTCCATTGTTTTGTTGCAGCATAACTTCTGATAGTTTTCTAGGGACAGGTTCATGGAAGGTATATTAAAAAAATATAGCAGAATCTATTTTAGAACATTTTCATCTCCCCCAAAAGAAATTCTTTACCTACCATCCCTGAATTCTCCCATCCGTCTTATACCTAGGCAACCAAAAATCTACTTTCTGTCTTTATAGATTGCTTATTCTAAACATTTTAGACAAATTAAATCATATGATATGTGATCCTTTGTGATTGGTTTCTTTCTTTCTTTTTTAAGATTTGTTTTTACTGTTTTTTGACAGAGACACACAGAGAGAGGCAGAGAGAAGGGGGAAGGGCCCAGAGCAGTCTCCATAGTTGACAGCATTAGCTTTCCGTATAGTTTCACTCCACAGGAGGGTGCGGGGCTGCTCAGGGCAGGAACTGGGCTGGGAGCCTCCTGCATAGGCCCCGACAAGAACTGAACTGGGGGTATACCCCAGTTCAGCATATGGGCCTGCCTGGGCCAGGGTGGGGACTTGATTCTCAGGCTCTGGGGCTGCAAAGTGAGTGCTCAACCCATGGAGCCAAACCAGCTTCCCCTGATTGGTTTCTTTCACTCAGTATGTTTCCAAGTTTCATCCATGCCATGACATCTATTAGAATTGCGTTACTGTTTCTGATTGAATAATATTACATTGTATGGATATACTACTTTAATTTATTTATTCATCAGTTGGTAGTTGTTTGAATGGTTTTAATCTTTTGATGATTATTAGTAATGGTACTGTGAATATTTCTGTACAAAATTTTATGTAGCTATCTTTTCATTTCTCTTGAGTATGTACTTGAGAGTGTAATTGCTGAGTCAAATGGTAACTATGTGTGGTTAACTTTCGAGGAACTATAAGTCTGTTTTTCAGTGTGATGGCACCAGTTTACATTTCCATTAGCAGTAAATGAAGTTTCCATTTTTTTTCATATCCTCACCAGTATTTGTTAGTTTGTCTTTTTTATTATAGCCTCCCTAGAGAATATGAAAATAGTATTCCAATGTATAAATTTGCATTTTCTTCAAGACTAATGCTGTTGAACATCTTTTGCTGTGCTTATTGCCAATTTATGTATCACCTTTGGATAATATCCATATATTTTGCCCATTTAAAAAATGTATTATTTATCTTTTTATTATTGAGCTATAGGATCTATTTATATTTTCTAAAAACAAGTCTTTTATCAGATATATGATTTGCAAATATTTTCTCCTATTCATTGAGTTGATTTTTTTTTTTACTTTCTTGATAGTGTTCTTTAAAGTCTAAAACTTTTAATTTTGAGGAAGTCCAATTTATTTATTTATTTTTTTGTTATTTATACTTTTGGTGTCATATCGAAAAACCATTGCCACATCCAAAGTCTTAAAGATTTACTCCTGTTTTATTCTAAGATTTTTACAGTTTTATCTTCTACATTTAGATTTTTTATTCAGTCTGAGTTAATTTTTTTTATATTTTGGTTTTTTCTGCTTTTTAATATATTCAAGCATATTTGGGACACTCTCATAGAGTTTGGGAATTAATTAATGATAACTGAATAGAAAAGAGATGACTATTCTAGTTAATAAAAAGACATTACTAACTAGAATAAAAAAATTAATTAAAACTTGTACAAAAAATAAGTTAATATATAATATATCTTACTTGTGAGAATTAGTTTGTTTTAAAATCTAAATATTTATTTAAACAAAAAGAGTAAAATAGTTGTGTTAGGTGTCAAGGGAAAGAAAAAAGGAGAGCTTTTATATGACAACTGAATTCTCATCTACTCAGAAAGTCATTTTATAACAGCTACAAATGGAAAAAAATTTAAGAAAAAGCATTATAAACATATTATTTAGAGTGTTAAAATAAACCAAAAGAGTTAAAAGTTATGGCTTTTTTGGGATATGCCTTGACTGCAGAGGGGTAGGGGCAGGGAGCTTGTGTTTCACACTATAAATTCTGTGGTTTGACTTCTAAACAATGTATATTGTTGAATTCAACACATTTTTATTGACTAAAAAGTGAACTTAATGCAGTAATTTGAGTGTCAATCCTAAAAGTTTCTCATGAGAGGGAAACCTTTGTCAATGTGAAGGCTTCCTGGAAGTATCTCATAACATTCTGACAGAGAATTCTATATATGTTTATACGAAACATGCACTCAGACATAATAGAGCTATTACTAAGAAAAGGCCACATTCAGCAATATATTTCACATAGAAAAGCTGGATGACATAGTGCGTATTTTAACTTGGGAAGTACTGTCACGCTGTTTTTCGGTTTATCCTTTGGTTTCTGGCTTTGCAAAATGTTTCAACTCTGTCACTACATTTGGCTGTAGTTTTAAAATGGGACCTGAATATCAAATATTAAAAAGGAGTCAAGTTCACTTACAGTGCTATTTGTTACTAGAATTTAGTCTTGAGTCATAATTTCCCATCCTCAACACTTAAAATCTTGGTATTTCAAATCTGAAGCAATAAGCTTGAGCCTTTCAAAATAGGGGGCTACAATACGAGGCCTGACAATTAAGTGTGAACTTGCCACTGTGCACTTGCATTGGCAGCACTGTACAAACAATTCAGTAAGGTTTCATAATCTTGCTATAACAGTGTCTCACAGCTGTGTTCATATGAATGTGTGGTGATGTCTTGCTGAGTGGCGTTCACTACTGTTTTGTGTTTTTGTGTGTCATTGGGAGAATGTCAGAGCTTGAATTAGAACCACAAACAAACATTAAATTTCTTGTTAAACTGGGCATGAATGGAGGTAAAATTAGGGACATATATGTTAGTCCATGTTTATGAAAATAACGCAATGAAGAAAATGGCAGAATCAAATAGATTAAATGTTTTTCTAAAGGAAGAGAAAGTATCACTAATGAAGGGCAGCCAGTAATGAGCAGAACTGATAAAAATGTTGCAAAAATTCATCAAATCGTGGGTCAAAATTATTGGCTGACTGTGAGAATCATAACAGACCAAATAATCATTGGTAGAGAAACAAGAAAATCTTCACTGAAAATCTTGGCATGAGAAAGGTTTATGTAAAAATGGTCCTGAAGGAGCTTACTAATGAACAAAAATAAAGGAGAGTCCAAGTTTGCCAAGACCTTTTAGAAAGGCAAGATAATATGTTGAGCCGTGTAATCACTGGTGATTAAACATGAATGTGCCAATACGACCCTGAAACAAAGTGTCAAAGTGCACAATGGAAGTCAGCCAATTCTCCATGACCCAAAATGTCCCATCAGTCCAAATCCAGAATCAAAATGATTTTGCTATCCTTTTTGATGTCAGGGAAATTGAATTGTTCATTATGAACTTGTACCAACTGGACAAAAAGTCAACCAAGTTGACTATTCAGAAGTGCTGAAAAGTCTGCATGAAAAAGTTAGATGTAAACAATCTGAACTTTTCTTCAACTCATGGCTCTTATGTCACGACAATGCACCTGCTCACATGGCACTGTCTATGAGGGAGTTTTTAGCCAGTAAACAAGTAACTGTATTGGGACACCCTCCCTACTCACCTGATTTGACCCCCAATGACTTTTTCCTTTACCCAAAGATAAAGGAAATATTGAAAGGAAGACATTTGGATGACATCCAGGACATCAAGAGTAATACAATGACAGCTCTGATAGACATTCCAAAAGAAGAATTCCAAAATTGCTTTAAAGGATGGACTATCGGTGCATAGTGTCCCAAGGGGAGTACTTTAAAGGTGAACATAGTGGTATTCAGCAATGAGGTATGTAGTGACTTTTCTAGGTTGAGTTTGCCAACTTAATTGTCAGACCTTGTATATGATAACATTTCAAGTTGACATTCTAAATCACAATTATCATTTTTCCATATCAAAGAATCACTCTTAAGGTATTTTTCTATTTATGTGATTGGGGAATATTGTAAAATATAGACATAACAATGAAAAAAATTAATTGAACAAATATAAATAAAAACATATTAATGAAATGAAGATAAATACACCAAAATAATATCCACACTCTGTATTCACTGTTACCAGAGGATAAATTAGCCAACGAAGCTTCAGAAATAGATGAGCAATTTTAAGATTGTAAAAGCTACTAAGAATCTTTTGACAATAATATTATTTTACATTTTGAAATTGAAAAAATATATAAGAATATAACTGTGAAGCTGCCGATTGCCCAAGAACCAGATTGCGGACTGCTGGTGTCATAATAATTGAGTATGTCCTTTGAGAAAAGCTGGTTGATAAAGGAATTTCTCTATCAACATTTTCAATTTTCACATTAAATACACTGGCTAAAGTGGGAGCCTTTGAAATTCTGCAAAACTTCTTCAGTGAATGAATGAATGAATGAATGAATGAATGAATCCCCCTTGATGCTGGTGGATCTCAGTGGTTAACCCTTTAATCCAAGGACTTTAAAGTACTCTCTGTATATATATTCTAATAATTAATGTATATTAGTAAAAAATGCCTTATTCATGAACTATTTTTAAAAATTCAGTAGGCTTCCATAAACTATTCACTATTGACTTCCAACTGATGATCTGAATATATAGCATTTTCCAAAATGTATTTTTAAAATAGATTTATCAATTGTTTCCTCTACTATATTAAATCAGAATGTAATCTGAGTTATATACTCTTCCACTGTGCCCTGCCACAGTAGCAACAAATGTACTAACATCTGCATTAAGTAAAATCACATCAGTTAAGCTTGGGGATGCAAATACACTTCATTCATGTATTTGAACTGAGGTATGCCCTGAGGTTCTTGATGTAGTTACAGCTTTATAAAGCAATTAGCTCTTCATTACTGTGGGCCACCAAGTATTTCAGCATTGAGGTTAGAAAGCACATCCCATGTCAGAAAAGCGTTTATTTCCAATTGTCAGCTTTCCAACTGAGATTGTTAACACTCAGGGAACCCCCTGTCCATTAAAAGCTTTTTTTATGATTGGAGCTTGCCTCTCTCTGCTTTTTTGCTTCACGCACATTCTCTCCAAAGGATGCCTTTAAAATCTTCTTTTGTTGGTGCCTTGAGGACCACTTCTTGATTTAAAGTGGTTTTAAGAAGAGCTCTTGTGGTCTATGGAGATGCCACCACATCCACACAACATTGCAGCCACAGGTTTGATGGAAGCTGGTTTCGATATATTAACATTGTTGAGAGGCTATATTAAGTAATGCATGACACTTATACATTTATAGTGCTAAATTCATACTAAATATTACTATTTTCTAGGATTATCAGGTGGAGAATAGCTAGGCTATTTCAAAGCTAAACTATCTTAAAAATGTCATTAAAATGGCTATGCAAAGATCTGCACTTTCTTTCTAAATATACATTAAAAAAAAAGAAAAGAAGTAGTTTCCAGGAATGATTTTTATAAGTTCAATTTATATATATCATATAATTCTTTGGGAATTCGGTCTCTGGCATGTTAGGTTCTAAGGAAGTAAGTGAAATTCTTGAAAATGAATGGAGGAAAGTCCAACCACATCTAATGCTTCTTAATGATGAAGTATGAGCACTTATTATTTCTTGAGAAATATGACAGAGAGGGCTCAAAAAAAAGCTTGTGGATTTGGAATTGTATTTCTGCTAACCGGTGGCTGATGCCATGTGACAATGTAATAGTACCTCTAAAACAAAATTTGTGGCTACTATACCTAATTTATTAACTTAAAAAAACTTATTTATTTATTTAGAAATATGTATAGATTTACAGGCAGTTACAAAGAGAGTTCAGGTAGGTCTCATACCCCCTTCACCCAGTTTCTCCCAATTGTTTATTTTAGTTAATTATAGTACAATAACAAAACAAAGGGATTTGACACTGGTATGTTGTGTGTGTTTATGAATGGTGTAGAATTCTCCATTAATTTCTGAATGATATAGAATTCTGGAGTGACAGTTCTTTTTTTATTTTTTTTTCAGCAGAAAATTGTTATACCACTTCCTTCTGGTTTCTATGGTTTCATTAGAAAGTGAGAATGTTTCCAATTGCTTTTCACTTCCAAGTAATGAGTCATTTCTCATTGCAGCATCATTTACAATAGCCAAACTATGGAAGCAATCTCTCTAGCTTTTTAAAAATCTTTTGTTTTGGGGGTTTAGTCTTCAGAAGTTTAACTAGGATGTGTTTTAATGTGGATATCTTTGAATTTATGTTTCACTCATCTGTGTTAATCTGTAGGTTTAGGGGTTTTTGCCATAGTTAGGAAATATTAAGCCATTATTTTTTTCAATACTTAGCTCCATTATTTTGCTCTTCTCTTTCTCAGATTCCAGTGACCCGAAAGTGATATTTTTGTTATAGTCCTACATATCCCTGAAGTTTAACTTTACAGTCTTTCTCTTTCTTATTCAGATTGGGTGATTTCTATTGTTTCGTCTTTATGTCCAATCTTCTGTCTTTCCCATCCTGTTTTTGAGTTAATCCATTGAATTTTTATTTCTGTTCTTGTGAGTTTTTATTTCTAAATTTTCCATTTAACCTTTCTTTATACCTTCTATTTCTTTTCTGAGACTTTTTATTTCTCTGTTGAGACGATATTTCTAGGCTTTTTAAAAGAAAATAAGTCAGCTATTAACATTTGTGTGCAGGTATTAGTATGGACATAAATAATTCCTTTGGGTAAATATCAAGCAGCACTATTGCTGGATAATATGGTAAGAATATGCTTAGATTTATAAGAAACCAACAGTCTTCCAAAGTGGCTATACCATTTTGCATTCCCAACAGCAAAGAATGAGAATTCTTGCTGCTCCACATTCTCACTAGCTTTGGTATTTCCAGTGTTCCAGATTTTGGTTACTTAATAGATTGTAGTGGTATCTCCATTGTGTTATCATTTGCATTTCCCTGATAACATATGATGTGGACTATCTTTACATGCGCTTCTTTATTTGACACTTGTGTATCTTCTTTTTTGAGGTATCTGTTATAATCTTGGACTCATTTTTTTTAATTGGGTTCTTGTTGATTTTTAAGAGTTCTTTGTGTATTTTGGATAACAATCTTTTATTAGATGTGTGTTTCACAAACATTTTGTCTCAGTCTGTGGCATGTCTTGAGATTCTCTTGGCATTGTCTTTCACAGAGTAAAAGTTCCAATTTTAATGAAGTCCAACTTATTAATTATTTCTTCTGTGGACTATGTCTTTGGTGTTTTATGTATGTAGTGAAGATTAAGCATGCAAAATAAATATATTCATCACAAATATGCATATGTTTAGAAATTAAGTATATGTTAAAAATGTCCAAACTCTGTTCTGTAGGTGTTCAATAAAGCACTTACATTTCAATACTTCAAGACCATGTCAGCTTAATGATGTAAGATCCTCCATATGTAGTGTGGCTCACTTTAAGGAACAAACAACAGATAAACAGCAGCAACCCTTGGAAGTAGCAATATGAGATTAAACAGGGATTGAGGATGCCAGGATAGCTCAACAGTTGGAGCACTTGCCTTGCAACTGTGAGATCCAGGGATTGGATCCTGCCTGGCCCACTGCCAGTGCAAACCCACATGCTGAACTGTGGCACGAGTGATAAACACCAGGATGGTGGTGAAGGTTCTCGTCTCCCATGAGGGAAGGCTCCCTCCAGTTCAGCCCCACCCTGTGCAGCCCCATATTCACCTGTATGGAACAAAACTGTCAAAAAATACAAAACAAAACCAAAAAAACTAATGATATACAACTATAGAGACTGTTCTGGACCCCTTCCCCCCTTCTCTTTGTCTCTCTTACCTTCTCTCAAACAATAAAATAAATCTTAAGAAAAAAAAAAAGATTAAACAGAGATCAATGGATGGGAGAGGGAGTAAACTAGGACGCTGGATAGGAAACAAGGAGAAGGAGAGGCCCAGTTCAAAAGTGTGGCACAGTGAGAGCATGACCAATACTTGTGAGAAAGAGGAGAGATTTTTCAGGTTGCATTCAATCCAACTAAATATTCTCTTGCCCCATAGCTAGAGCTGGCTATCAAATCTCTTCCACCACAGCAAGGTAGTAATGCAGTGGTAGCAGTAGGTATATTTATCAATTACATATTCAGTGCATAACACCACTGAATTAATCAGTGTGTCATCATCTCCATACACAGTGTGATTGATAATTCATCAAAGAAATAGAGACATAGTGGAGCATAGAAATGTAGCTGATTGATATATATATATATATTTAAAGATTTATTTTTATTGTTTTTGACAGAGACAGAGAGAGATACAGAGACAGAGAGAAGGGGGAGGGCCCAGAACAGTCTCCATAGTTGCACATCATTGGTTTTTCCATAGTTTCATTCCACAGGTGGGCACGAGGCTGCACAGGGCAGGAACTGGGCCGGGGTCCAGTGAGAACTGAACTGGGGGCACTCCCCAGTTCAGCATATGGGTCCGCACGGGCCAGGGCCGGGATTCGATCCCCGGTCCCCAGTGCTGCAAAGTGAGCACCTAACCCACTGAGCCATCCCGGCCTCCCCATGATTGATATATTTTAAGATGAAGTTTTGAACAACTGGATAGTCTGTGTAATTAGTAATCAAAACCAATTAAAGAAAGCTACCAGACAAATGTCAAATAATATAATGGGAACAATAAACAAAACAAAAACAAAACAAGAAACAACAGCAGATAGAGACACCCGGCAGGAACAAAATAGACATTGCACTCACCCTTTCTGACTGAATTTTCATACTCAGCCCTGGAGCAGGAGAGAATACCCATTTATCCCTCCCCACTCCTGGCTTTTACCACTTGGAAACACCTCTGTTAAAGTAAGGTCTCATTTCCTGTAGAGCAGAAGGGAGTGTCTGTGTGTTGTGTGCATATGCAACAAAGTTTAACAGTGACCTTTGGAGAGGAAAGTACAATGACTCAGAGCAGAGAAACTCTTTTTACTCCATTTTTTTCCTCTCTCTCTCTTTTTTTTTGTAAACTGTTACAAAAGGCCACTTTCTTTTCACAATTTAAAAATTTAACACACACTCAGATGCACACATACATATTCATTTTGTTTGTCTTTCTGTTGTACAATATGCATCCACACACAGACACACAAAAACACAATCTTAGACTTAAAAATTGAGTATAAAGTTAACAAAATGATTGGTGTGGAGTAAAAATCAAGACTTAACTAATAATATCATAATTGCAGTGGGAGGGGAAAGGGTGTTTGAAGCTTTCCTTTTCTTGACAAAATTTTCCTTGGCCCATCAATTTTTCATGGTATAGCAGTCACACAAACAGGTGGGAAACAAAAATGAAACGAGCACTTATTATGCATCAAACAATATGCCAAACATCTTACCTACAGAATCCCATTTATTTTGCATTCCACCACGGTGAGGAAAGCTTTATTACTTTCACTTTTAAATAAGGTGTTTGAGACTCACCCAAGATTACGAGTTGAAATTATCATCCTGAAGTGAGAATTGTAGGTGAGTCTTTTCCCCAAACCGACCTTGTTAGTCCAGATCTTAGCAGGAATAGCACAGTTGAATTGCATGATTTGAGGAAGAGTTGAGAAAGAAGGGTCTATTTATTAAAAAGTTGGGCATGATGATGTAAGAAACTAGAAGGGATAGTGCCTGTTCTGGGACTAGTAATCTCCAAATCTGAAAGGAAGAGGTGAACAGTCTGGAAGTCAGTCTCTTCAGAGTGGCCATCTTGGGAGCTGTGCTTTTCCCTTTAAGATATGACCTCTCTCAGGAAACTCTAATCACCTAGATAAGTACACTGTCAGGGTGTTAAAGGAGTGTTCTGGTAATTAAGTCTGACTTGCCAGAGGCTTATTTTAGTGCATCCCAATGAAGGAGGACTAAACAATCTCAAGTCACCATCTCAGGCTGCATTGCTAATTTACAAGAATCACTCTGTGAAGGTTTTATTTCCTTACACAAGAGATTGCAATGCTCTTTCAAAACCATTTTCTTTTATGAATCTCCATAGTGATATTGTGAAGGCATTGGTGCAGCCTGGTCTCCAGAATCGTCTAATAATTGGATAAGCCAAGACATTTGTTCTGCCTCTTTCTTGCTTCTGTGGCCTGATTAAGAACAGTTCACTGTTCATTAGGATCTCTCCAGGAGGAGAAGCCCAGAAGAGAACTAATTAGAAATTTATCCACTAATTTGACTCTTGTTATGAGCAAAAGCAGAGGAACTTAAGAAAGGGACCAAAAATAGTGGAAAATAGTCCTTAAAAATTCCAATGGCATCGTATGAACAAAGGGTAAATGAGAACTGAGACACATAGATGCCATTTGACGGGGAAATAATTCTATACTCACATACAGAATTTATAAGACAGTGCTTTATTTAATGAGAAATTCTGTGATTTAAGTGATGATGACATATTTTTAAAATTGCATACACAGTAGGAAAATGAAAGGAATGAATTTGATGTTCTACTTGAGGTAAACAGGAAAAAAGAGAAAAGCACAAAAGGTTAGTTTGCAAAAAAAATAAGACAAGAAAGGCTTTATTAAAAGTATGAAGCATTAAACCACTTGTGATTAAGGAAAGGAACTTCTCATTAGTATCCATTTCAAATAATTCAAAAAAGGATCATAACAATATTCTGAAAGGACAAGGGCATCATGTAAGAGTAGAATTAGCTGAACATAGGTGAACTAATTTAAGAAAATGTTCTCTCCTTTGAATTCGAAAACTAAAGTTGATCAATTAACTTGAAAAATGGTTTTCAACCACATATAAATGGACTATAGTATGTCTAATACAGCACTAAATATTCCCCACATGGTCTACATGTTTCATAGTAAATATTTCTTCAATTTAGTATGATTTCATATACTCTGAATTTTTTTTCTCTTTGCTGTAAACTTGGGATGCTCTGCATGAGTGGCAAAGTAAGTAATCCCAGCTTTGCTTTGAAGAGGGGATGGGCAGACATTTAACAGGAATCTGGTCATCAGAATTTGGTTTAATGCCAACAGATGAAGGTAGCAAGTGCAAGATTGTGATGACCTTGTCCAAGGCATCACCACCCCCAAACGGCAGACACTAGAGCCTCATGTTTATAAGTTGGACTAGAATCTCCCACTTATTAGCTATGTGACTGCAAGCACGTTACTTAAGCTCTATATTTCAAGTTTTCACATCTGTGAAAATGAAA
This sequence comes from Craseonycteris thonglongyai, assembly GCA_004027555.1. Taxonomy (NCBI): domain Eukaryota; kingdom Metazoa; phylum Chordata; class Mammalia; order Chiroptera; family Craseonycteridae; genus Craseonycteris; species Craseonycteris thonglongyai. The sequence goes on from PVKE010015772.1 coordinate 24,139, forward strand.
TAATAGCACTCCCCAAGGCTGCTGCACAACACAAAAGACGCCACAAGGCAAGTCATTAAGTGCCAGGCACTGCTTTAGGTAGTGTATATATTAGCTCATTTAATCCTCTTAGCAACCTATCAAGGTCTATTAATTCCAGTTCACAGGTGGGGAAACTGAGACACACAAAGGTTAATGTTACATAACTTTCATATTTGGTCTGACAAATCATTGATCAATAACAAAAGATAGTTTACCCAATTTATTATAAATAGCCTTCAAAATCTAAAGAAAATGCAAACTCAAATTTAGTATTTTACCATTGTAGATGCTACTCAAACCAGACATTGTACCACATGTTGTTATGGCATTATTCTAATTAGCTATTTTGATGCAGGAGAAGCTGTATTAACTAACCTCCATTTTTCTCAGTGGATTCACTATTTCAACTTTAAAGCATTGGCATCTATTTATAACACACTATTTCTTGTAGTTGCCAAACTAACCATTCCTATCACTGTAGCTGAATCCTTTTTAATAGTCAATTATATTTATCCTTAAGCCTGATATCTTCCATTTTATTTTGTCCTTTACTTGCATCATTTAATTAAGCATCATACATACTAATACAATGTGGGAGTGAAAAAAAATGTAATTATTTCCATGTAAACAAGTTATATGCTTTGTTAACATTTGTGGTGCTTAATGTTTTTGTGTCAATTTACTGGGCTAAGGGATGCTCAGACAGCTGGTACAACATGATTTCTGCATATGTCTTTGAGGTAGACAGAATAAAGGAAGTTGCTCTCACCAATGTGGGTGAGCATCTTTTAATCTCTAGAGGACCTGACTAGAATAAAAAGGCAGAGGAACAATGGATATGTTCTCACTACCTGACCTGGTACATCCATCTTTTGCAGCTCCCAAACATCTGGGCTCCTGATTGTCAGGTCTTTGGACCCAGATTAAATTATACTACAGTTTTGCCGGTTTTCCGGTTTGAGGATGGCAGATAGCGAGACTTCGTGGCCTCCATAATTGTGTGAGCCAATTCCTAGAATAAATTTATATGTATACACACACACACACACACACACACACACACACACACACATATATATATACACATGTATATATATTTATATAAATTTATTTATATATATTTTAATCTATCCATATATCTATATCTATCTATATCATCTATATCTATCATCTGTATTTTTATCATCTATATCTATCTATCTTTCAATTTCTATCTCCTATCATCTATCATCTATCTATATCTATCTACCTGAATCTGTAACTACTTCCTATTGATTCTGTTTCTTTGACAAACCCTGACTAATACAACACTTGAAAATTTGTGTTTATTTATAAAGAAATGATGTTGAATTTGGTATGAATGAGCCAAATACAAAAGTCTGAAAAAGACTCAATATATCTATGGTTAAAGAAAAGAAAAATTAGTATACATTTAAATATTTTATGTTTAAGAATAATATCTAAATCAAGTGCTTATCATTTTATATGTTCTGTCTCTAATTGACTTATTCAATTAAAAAAATTTAGGTCCAAATTTTATAGAAAAATATGGGATTTTTCTCTGTATACTTAATTATTAAGATCTGCCAACCTGGGAATAATCGGGATCTGTCAACCCAAAGTTTATCCTAAAGTAATGATCCTGGGGTTATTTCTGCAAACTTTCATAGAGAATTAATGCAGCCAAAGTCCAAATGCTTAGTACATTTCAATGAAGACTGTTACATAAGCTCTAGATTGATTGATTGATTGCTTTCTCTATCTTCAGGGTTGTAACCTTGACTAAAAAAAAATTGTGATAAATCTCTGAGATTTGCTTTGTGAATGTCTTTTAAAAAACCCCAAATTACATTATATTATATTATATTATAATAATTTAATATAATATAAATTACATTATATTATAAACATTCTATGTTTTATATGTTAAAGACAGGTACAAGCCTGGGAATTCCCTCTTTCCAGATTCCCTAAATTTGAATACAGATTATTAGAGCTATTTCCAAAAATACCATACCACCATTAAGTGATAATCTGTCACAGACTCTGGAGAAGATTCCAGGAGGTGTTTATTAAAATTATGTTTGCAATGGAATTGTGTTTTTCTCGTGTAAAACTTGTCAAGATAAATACTATATAGGGGCAGCACTTACTGTATTTTCCATGTATAAGATGATACTTTTGTCTAAAATTATTAGACCAAAAATTGAGAGTTATCATATACACAGGAGTAACCCAAGTAATTGATTTCTTAATGTTGGGTTATAAAAGTAGAGGTTGTCTTATACAAGGGGGTGTCCCATAAATGGAAAATTACAGTATTTGCTATATTTGCTTGACACAAAGTTACATTCTTTTATGTTGCTACTTATTCAAGTAATTCTTTTATCATATTTAAATGCATTCAAACTAACTTGTGTAATCCTAGTCATATTTTGGGCTTCTACTAATAGCTATATATAGAAGAAATTATCCTGTCTTCACAGCCTAGCCAATTGCATTTATTTTTTAAATATCTGTTTAAGATTATAATGCTGCCTCTGACTATTCTGTCACATGGTTTCCATACTGAGCACATAGAAATCATCTATAATAGTGCCTATTTTATTTGCTCTTTTTAATAAAATTAGCCAAATAAATGACTACATGAGATTAACATTTTTGTCTTTGGAAAGCTTGCTTTGTAAATAAATTAAACATGAGAAGTTTCTTAGACTTCACCGCCTTTTCTTTTTGTTTCAGAAAAGGATTGTCATAATATTTATAGTGTCCAAATCTAGTCTGTTGTCTGTTATAAGAATCACCTGGTGATTTAGGCTTGGTCTTGTTTTTAAGCAACAAAATCCAATTATGGCTTAAGTAGATATATTACATATTGGAAGAATATCAAGTAGCTCATAAAATTTATGTACAGATTAGAGAACTGAGTTCAGGAATTAAAAGGGATATTAAGGGATGGGGAACATGTTTGAGATCTGGTTATGATCCCATACCTTAACACTGGCTACTAAGCCTGGACTTTTAATTCCATCACTGTTGCTGGACTTGAAATGCTACTAACACTGCAACGAATAACTTTTTAAATTCTTTTTTAACTTTTGCATCACTCTTCTAGTTTCCATGTTCCAGACAGATGCCTAGGTAATTTATCTGCTTCCAGTATTGTGGGAGGTACATTAGAAATATGCAATACCCCTTTGACCTTATCTCTCACCAAAATTTATTCAATAGTAGATTTCTTCCAAATAAAAAGATGTATATGATTTTAAAAAATACCCAGTAGCTAGACCCCATCTCTTAAAAATTTTGGTACAATAAGTCTTGAATCGGTGAGTCATTAGTATATGAAGAAAATGTGGAAGTAAGTAGCCTTGGGTAAAACTTGCTTCTTACTCTTACAATTTTTACACATTTGAGCAAGAAATATAGTCCTCTCTATATCACAGTTTTCTCTGGGAGCAAGTCATTATAAGTCCCAAGTGTTTGTGCACATCTTTCTGAATATACCCAATTGCAAAACATGATCATCCTTGATACTGGCAATTGACTAGGGTAAGGTGACCAAGACATAACTTTCATGCACTCATTCTCCACAGCAGAGAGACCGGCTTGTTTTCTGCTTGCTAAAATGGTGTAGAGATTTTAGCCCTTAGCTTTCTTGCGTTCTTTCTTTTTTTTAAAAGGCTTAGAATTTATGACTTAAAAAAAAAGATGGCTTAAGAGATTATGGTCATGACCACACAAATCATTTTTTATCTGAGACTAGGAAAGCAATCTGAAAGCTGGACATAACAGAATTGTTTTTTATCTGACAGTTAAGAAATGCAGAAAATGCCCTGTGTAGAGTTGTGAAAGTGGGCTGGGGAGAGTGAAAGGAGAAAGAGGAGAAAAAGGGAGGTGGATGTGAGAAAGGAAGGAAGATGGAGCAGGTGCCAGACAAGAGGAATTTATCTCTATCATATGTAATTTTATTTAAATTCATAAAAATAAGAAACTATGCCAATGTATAGAATGAATGCACAAAAGAATGGATGTAGTAATCAATTTATGTATTAATTGATAAGGTACAAGTTAGGTAAAATTAGAAGATCTTATGTTAATAAATAACTATTTTATAAAAGAAGGTACTTTGAGGTAGATATTGAGAGAGAAATACTTTTGGAGGTTGTCTATAAGAAATAAGGCTTTTCAAACATTGAACAAGCTGCAAAAGAAAAAAGAATTGTAGAAAGTTAGTTCCATGCTAAACTTAGAGAGTACTTTGAGTGAGTTAAAGATAATATCCACACACCCAGGCAATTTAGATCATGAAAAAAACTTCTGCTTTCTTTTGGAATAAACTTTAGAGGTACTTTTATATTAAAAAATATATGAGGGCTATCTGGAAGGTATTCAGCCATGTAACCATTCTCATTGTATTGACAATGGTTAGATTTATTCAGAGAGCCTTTGTACTGTGCTTATGAGTACATACAGAAAAATTCTCAATTAAAGACTACACCAATTTAACAAGAAGAGATCAGCAACTATTGTTTGATTAAGTCCTTGATCACACTCATCAGAAACAAATCTTCAAGCTCTTAATGGAAGATTAGAATTATCTGTTTATGCAGTAGGATAATGAGATTTCCCCTATAGACCTTTACTCATTCTACATTATCTAATTAGTCTGCACCATCCCCTGGGGAGTTAAATGGAGATGAGATACTCATTTCAGAGTGAGAAATTGAAGTACATAAAATAATGAATAGCCTTAAGTCCTGAATTAGAGCTCAAAGAAAACACAAATTTTCCCAATACTTCCCCAGAGCTGACCTTAGTCAAAACAAGATAAGCAATCAACTATTCCTGAGATCTGAGAGTCACTGGGGAAGCCTCAAATATTCCCTGTCAAATATGTCAAAAATGTCTGTTATGCATTCTTTTGGATCAATAAAATTCTTGATGACCAAACAAACCTAATATAAATATCCCCGAAAAAATTAGTGCATTACTTAAGGTCTATTAGTTATAGCAGACAGATTTCCTTTTAACAATTAATGCTTAGTAGGGTTAAGGCACTAAATGAATTGGGTTGGGAATCTGGGATGGCTCAGTGGGTTAAGCTCTCACTTTGCAGCCCCAGGGACCAAGGATCAAATCCCGGCCCCGGCCTGTGTGGACCCATATGCTAAACTGGGAAGTGCGCCCAGTTCAGTTCTCACCGGGGTGAGACCCCGGCCCATTTCCTGCCCTGTGCAGCCCCGCACCCACCTGTGGAGTTACACTATGTGGAAAAACCAATGATGTGCAACTATGGAGACTGTTCTGGGCCTTCCCCCTTCTCTCTGTCTCTGTTTCTATATCTCTGTCTGTCTGTCTGTCTCTCTCTCTCTGCATGTCAAAAACAATAAAAATAAATCTTAAATAAAAAAAAGAAATTGGGTTAAGAGCATCTACTTTGACATATTAGAAAGGCAAGTTCTGAAAATTTGCCCAATGAGACATTGGGACGGACTAAGGCCCTTACCATGTTAACAAACAAGTGAAGAGGTAGGAGGTGGAAATGGTATAATTAAGTAAAAAAGTATTTTCATCAAAGAAATTGTATTTACTGCTGAGATTTTTCCTAGTCCAGTTCCTAATGAATATATAAAACTTCAAGAGCGAATGTATAGGCCACTATATGTGCCTTTTTCATTGCACATTATGATGGTTTAAATATATGTCTTCCACACTGGAATAAAACATCTTTGAAGCAAAAAACTACTCATTTGTCTAGTGCTTTTTTAAAGCTCACATTATTTTTCAATCATTCTGATAAAATAATGAAAGTTTTAAGGTTCTTTTTCTTAAGAATCTTAAGTACTACAGAGGAGTTCTCTGTCATTTATCATACTTACAGCACCTACAAGAATGATATAAATGCTCAAACAATTCTAATTATCTTGGTAAATGGTGTTACTTATTTCATTTTCTTTAGAAATAAATAATGCTTGTCTCATGCATAGACTAATAAAGTAAATTTAAAGAAATGTTTAGAGACAATACCAAGAATTACTTCAGAAAAAAACCCATATCACAACTGGACAAAATTGAATATATCTAGTTATGTAGATAGTACATCTGTCACTTGATGCTACATACTTAGGGCCTAGACAGTATCTATCATACTGTAAATTTTCAAGAAATATTTTCTGATTGAATAAATGTAAATAGTATTTACTATGACACAAGATACGTGATCACAAGAAGGAAACAATCTGTTTGAGTTTATTTTCTCACTTGTAAAGGTGAAAATTCTTGCCCTAACTCAATGTTTTTATTTGAATCAGATCTGATAAGGAATATATAAACTGCAAAGCTAAAAATATATAAGGCAGTATGTTTCAGTATATTGTGAATACATTAAACACATATGCTATCATCTGAAAGATTTTTATCACTGAAATACAGAAGATGATGGAAAATGGCAAATTTCACTTTCCTTCTCTGCCTTCATATTCCAGTTGATTTGGAGCATTGGGAAACTCAAGTGGACATGCAGAAACTTTGTGTACTAGATAGGGTGCCTGTAAAAGTTGAGGGTTATCTCTGAAAAGACATATGGAAAATATATTTAGGCATGCACTGTCCAATTTGGCAGTCACTAGCCTTATGTGGCTATTTACATTTTGATTTAAATTAATAAAAATTAAATGCTATTAAAAATTAAGTTTCCCAGTAACACTAGCCAAATTTCCAGGGCTTATTACAGAAAGACTACCAAATTGCATAGAGCAGATACAGAACATTCTCGTCATAGTATGAAGTTCTACTACATTAGTGATCTAATTGTCACAGGGCAGCACCTTGAAATAATAAAACAAATTAGATTTTTGATTTTGGTGTAAGTTATGCATTTTGGTTATGCCTAAATTTAATTACTATAAAAGTGAAATATAAAAATGTAGTTATTTGAGAGAATAAAGAGTATAACTACTCTGAAGTCTTTAAAATGCCAGAAAGAATTATGTCAACTCAGCTAGCTTAATCTAACACTCCTAAAATATAAGCAATGTAAATTTAGAATGATAATAAAAGCTATGCTGGAAGGAATCTAGAGGAATTCAAAAAGTCAATCCAATATGATAAGAATATATCTGTGGCTCATCCCTCTCCAACTCATTTCTTAAGAATAATATTGCATTTAATATAAAATATAATGAAAGCTCAACCTAGTATTAGAATTGTTGTTTTATAATAGTTTATAGTAATAAATGTGTATTTCTCTATATTTCATACTACCCATTCTTAAATAATTGTTTTCTTTAGTGGCTTAATTAGGACCATACAAGTAGAGTTTGAAAGAAAAAGATTATGTTTATCAAAATATCCTACAATCTAGAGCAATATTTTTTATTACACCTCAGTCATGTATTTTTCATACTTGAAATGTAGGGAGTGCATTACGTCCCCACGTAACCCATTTAATTGTTGAACACTATAACTCTTTTATTTTTCTGTGCTCACAAAGTGAAAAAAGGCAGCACAATCCTACATCCAAAGTCTGTAATCCTTCAGAAGATGTTTTTCAAATCACCCATATTTATTCTAGATTTATACTATTGATGCTTTTTCCTACACTGTATTGTAATAACAATTCAACCCACTGAGCCTTTCTCTGAGTTTCCAAAAATACAGAGAAAGTCTTATTATCCCTCTTGCACATGATAGCTCTTCAATTACTATGAGATAATTATTCTCACTACCTCTAAGGCTTTGCTTTTTCCAAGACCAAATATCATTGGGTTCCTCAAGCATTCTTTCCTGTCCAAGTCTTCCTGCCATTTGAGGAATTTTCTGTTAACAGAATTTAAGGATCATGTCTTCACCCGAATAAGCTGCCAAAATATTAAGCACCAAACCCTGAGTTATTCACTACCCTGGAGTTCATGAAGCTGTAGGAAGCAAAATCAATGACTTCAATCCCATTTCCTGTCAACCAAGAATATACCAGGGAAGCCATTGATATTGGACAGGAAACTGGTGAACCTCTGTTTTCGGCCCATAGACATCAGGAAGTTTTAATGTTGTTAAGTGCTATAATAACAATTAGGAAGCCCGTTTAAGACTGAGGCAACTGACAAAGTAACAATAAGATGAAAAAGAAATGCATTTATATGTAATTATAACCTTGGGTGTCATTATAAGAATGGAGAAAAAGGGAAAAGCATTGAAAACAATACTGTAAAAAAAAAAACCAAAAAACAAACAAACAAACAAATACACTGTGGGCTGAAGCAAGAGATATACCATCAAGGAAAAGATTGATAGATTAGAAATCAATAAAATAATGATTTACAAGAAAACATTTCATAAGAAAATATAAAGAAAAATCCACAATTTGTATAAAATTATTTTTAACATGCAAAAATTAAGAAAGATTAGTAGCCAGAGAATACAAATATTTATAACTTCTATAAATTGGTAAGAATGATTTAAACAACCAATATGAAAAACAAGCAAAAGTTTTTACTTCATAGGGAGGAAATTCAAATGGCCAAGAAAAGTTGTTCAACTTTACTCATAAAAAGCAACATAAAATATAATTGAAATTATATCTGTAATATAAGTGAGTAAACAGTAACTCTCACTTATTGTTGGTATGAATCTAAAATGCTCAACCAACTTTGAGAGCAGTTTTCTAATATCAACCAAATCAATTTGTTTGAATAAAAATTATAAACAATTTAAACATTCATTGAGAATGACAGACAATATATATTTGATGTAATCACATAGCTGTATA
>PVKE010015773.1:0-32928 GCA_004027555.1 Craseonycteris thonglongyai
TGTTTTCTTGTTCTTTTATGTGGAACATATTTTTTTATCCCATCATTTTGGCTGACTCTCTGTTCATTTTTATATATTATTATATTTTATTGTTAAATTTAATGGGGTGATCCTTACCTTCTTAAAAGTAGCTGCCTGTATGTAACTAATAGCAACTAGGGGTAGCTGTGATCCCTCACATTCAAAAAGACTACAGCTCTGAACTTACTAAAGCTTCAATCTTAAAGCAGTGGTGTCCAACCTGTTGGCTTTCCTAGGCCTCATTGGAAGAATTGTCTTGTGCCACCCATCAAATATACTCACACTAATGATAGCTGGTGAGCTAAAAAAAAAAAAAAAGTTGTAAAAAATCTCATAATGTTTTAAGAAAGGTTATGAATTTGTGTTGGGCCACATCCTGCCCTCAGACTGCGGGTTGGACAAGGTTATCTTAAAGTACCTCATCCTGGCTCAGCTGAAGAACTGTATCCATCTGAGTTTTGTGGGCCTAATTTTAGTCCCTAATTCTTAGCATCTGGGCCCACATACCCATATATAATAGTACCCCATGTTCTTCTACCAAATTAGGACCCATTTGTGGGGAATCAGAAACAGTTAAAATCGTATCTCTGTTACTAATACAGCTGATGGGAACACAGTCTTAGATCCGCTGCCAACAGGCTTCCAATGCACCCTCTCCCTGTGAACTGAAAGTACCCACCAGTCCCTGGGCATGCTGGAAAAATCAAAATAGTACATGCTTGAGTGACTGATTTAAAAAAAGACAGAAAAAGGATGTGGTGCTTAACTTTATGTCTGCTTGGCTAGACCCTGGTGCCCAGATATTTGGCCAAACATTACTCTAGATGTTTCTGGGATCATGTTTCTGGATGAAATTTACACTGATATTGGTGGACTTCTAGCAAAACAGCTTGCCCGCCATGATGTAGGCAAGCCTCATTCAATCAATCAAAGGCTTTCATAGAACAAAAAAACAGTTACCTCCCTTAAGCAAGAAGGAGTTAGTCTCCCAGCACACTACTTTCAGATTTCATCTACAACATCATTGTTTGTATGTTTGTTTGTTTCGTGGCTAGCCAGCAGACAGCCTTTGGACTAGAACTACAACTCCCCAGGCTGCAGCCTCCTCATCAGATTGTAGATGAGGCCCAGCCTCCACAATCACCTGAGCCAGTCCCTTAAAATAAATCTCTTCATATATGTACATGCAATATTGGTTGTTTTTCTCTGGAGTGTGCTGACTAATACCAGGGGTCTAGAAGGAAGCGATGTTCTTGCTTCTCTTTGCAAACTCATCCTCTATTCCATCTCATGAATCTTTCTCCCTTTCTCACCAACCAAGAAGTGAGGTAGGGAGATAGGCCAGTAGTGGTTTTCCCATGTTTCCCTCCTGGGTTAGCAGAAATACGGAAGCATGTGGGGTGAGGACTGAGCTTCCTCCCAACTTCTCCCACGTGGGTGCTCGATCTTGCTCCTGGTACTCCGTTTAATCTTTCTGACGCACAATAGCCTCTTACCCATTTTTGTCAGTTTTGCTCTTCATATAATTTTAGCCCCTTCCAGACTGAACAGAGAACTTTCAACCTTTTGCTTTTTTTGGCTAAAGCTGGTTCACTTCGCATCTGAGTCACAGCCCAGGCGACAGGTGGGAGGCGGCAAAAGCAGGCTTCGATTCAGACTAACCTGATTTCAAACCGCAGGTGCGTCTCACTTTATAAACTCGGTGGCTTTAAGCTGCAGAATCTTTCTGACTTACAATCCCCTCTGTTTGGGACTTGAAATAATAACAATCTTTCTCATGGAGTTTTCATGACAATTAAATTAGATGAAAAAGATGAAAACGTCTTAGTGTCTAGAGTGAGTTCCCAGGCAGTCCTGCGTTTTTGAGGTTACGGAGATGCTGTTATGAAAAGGGGATCCAGGATTCACCAGCCTCTACTTTGTCAGCGTGTCCATTGCTTTCCTGAGAAAGATGTTTATGAAGCCGCTCTGCTTGACCAATCTTCAGTTAAGCTCCTGAACCTTCCCCTAAGCCGATCTGTGCATGTCATATAAATCCTCTCAGCAAGCGCCCTCTGGGTTTAACAAGCATCCCCACGCTTCAGACCTGCTCGTGCTGGCCTGCCTTCAGCAAGCTTCTGCTCGGTTGGTTTAGCCGGAATAACCCCTAGACTTGACACCTTCTCTTAGTCATTTTCCATCCACGGGTCCCACCTGCTACTTGGCTTCCACTTGCCCTTATCCCGGTTGATTCGGAGTGAGGCCCAGCTCCACTCCCAGCCCGGGGTCTTTTTTTCCCTATGGCAATAGACCTGAATAAAACTAGCTTTCCCCACTTCAACTTCCATCTGGCTCCAGTTCACAGTGTTCACAAGAGGAGGAGAGGAAGACAAAAGCAAACGACATGTTATATTTAGCAGAGCTTTTGCCTAAAGTGCCGACGTAGAGTCGGGTGAAGTGGCTGGAGGAAGGGCCTGAGGTGGCAGGCCCCCCAGTCCCCCTCTCCCTACCTCTGCCTCCCTCTCTGCTTCATACACACAAATGGCAGCAGTGTGCTAAGTAGTTCTAAAGGGGTGCCGCGGAGAACACCGGGCACCAGCATGGACAGTCAGCATAAGCCACTTGGTCGACACGGAATCTTGTCTTGTTAGACGCAATGTCTTAGGCACATGGGGGACAAAACCAGCATATGGTGTGTATGTACCATATTTTTCTGTGTATATGGAGATATTTTTGTCTAAAACTGTTAGACCAAAGATTGGGGGTCCTTTTATACACAGGAGTAACATCAGTGTTAGAAAGAAAATGACTGAGTCTCTTCTATATCTTGCTTATCTTCTTTTTTTTTAATTGTTAAATTTATTGGTGTGACTTTGATTGGTAAAAATTACATCATCTCCAGGTGTACCGCTCTACATGACGTCATCTGTGTTGCATTGCGTGCTCACCACCCAGAGTCAGTTCTCCTGCCATCACCATTTATTTGGTGGCCTTGCTTATCTTCTCTTTGCAGTGTGCATGTATAAGAGCTACAGCAGAACAACATGCTTCCCAGTTCTAAAAAGAAGACTCCTTGTCTAGACAACCCTTCTGCAGGATTTTACTCAGTAGGGACACATGTCTAGTAGATGAACATTTTATTGTGTGTTTTATGAACAACTGGGCCAAGTAAGAGACTGAAAATGCCAATTCAGGGACTTGTAAAATGCAGGCATCGTGTAGCCTCCTGGCTTCAGCCACACTGCGATGCAGGTGCCTGTGATAAAACACATCGCTATTCTTTACAGTACCCCTTAGCTCTACATTTTCTGTATGAGCTCTGTTCTTTGGCATTCCTGCCAGATGTCAAAGCAATCGTCATCAGGACCTGCTGTGTGATATTGAGGCATCCTGATCTGAGAACATGGCTCACTCTCCACATCTGTGTCACTCCCCCAAGTCTCATTGACCCTATCGAACCCATACGTTTCCACCTTCTTCAAATGTTAGATGCAGGGGAATGGGCCCCTTTATAGCTAAGAAAATGGATAATCGCCATGTCTTATGGATATCCCATTTCTTTGAGGACACATGTATGTTTAGAGAATTTCCCCCACTTATAAGGAATCCAGCTTCTCTAAGACATGACCCGGGAATGCCTTTTCCAGCCTCCCTTTCATCCAGGGAATAGGCACAAGTACTACACTCACCCAGTCAGACTCACCCCTGTGAGATTCAATTAGAATAGAGCAGTGGGAGGAAGCAGCACCAGTGGAATGTATCCACGACAAGGGTCGCTACTGATGTAACAGGTGTCAGAGCTGTTTAGTTGGTTTCCTCGGGCGTCATTTCTGGTCATTCACCCTTCTGTGTGGATGACTCTGCAACACTCCCAGAGGTTCTTTGTGCCACCTATTAATAAGCAATTCCGTTTTTGTGTTAAGGCATCAAGATTTGCTCTGATGTTTATGACTAAGTGCCCTGAGTGTCATAGTGCATCCAGATTAGCATCCCACCCTCTTGATGGGAGTGGAGGGCCTAGTTTGACATCTGTAGCATATTGGCACGGTGTGGGACAGAGTCAGTTCTCCAATGACAGCAGCACCAGGCTGTCAAAAGCCTCAGACACCCACACGGATCTGTCACCAGGTACTGGAAATATTCAGTCACGACGCAACTCATCGATTCGTTAATGACAGGCTCTGCAGGCCCTACTCGGGTGAAAGCAGGAGCTCCTCGTGTTCCCTTGCTCGGCCAGCTCTCCCTCAGCCCTCCTGTGCAGCCACCCAGTGCAGAGCCTGTGCTGTGTGCTCCTGCCCGAATGTCCAGGGCCACCCGCCTCTCATCCCTTTGCCTGCCCTCCAGCTCCTCACCCCAGCCCCGGGCTCTCCCCATCAGTATTGAATCGCTGTCCTAGATGTGCTTCCACTGGTCGGGTAACTTATTCCTTCTTTGGCTGTTTGGGCTCGGCGTCAGCTTGTCGGCAGTTCTGTGCACTGCCACGATCTGTGCGTTTCCCCCAGAGGTTCAGAGGCAGTTCCGCCCTCCTGGCCTCATTCGGCGTTGTTGGCGCCGCCCTGCTCTTCTCCAAAAGAGAACAACGACCCCACATACCGCCTGCAGCACGCTGGTGTCCTTACCACCACTGAATCCTCTCCTGTAGCTCCCAGAAAGGGCAGAGGGGGATCTGTACCTACTCCTGTCCCATTTGCTGAATCCCACCATTGAGTAATACATATATCTATTATTTTTGTTTAGGGAAGATACGCAGGAGGAAAATATTCTGCTGGCATCTTAATAAAATTGGCTTTTGAGTCATTGCTGAAGCCTCCTTTTTTCAGATCAATTTTCTATGAAATTCTGTATGATTCTGTGACAGTTTTCAGCTCCGCTTTAATAAGCCCAGTTAATGATGTTGCATCTTCCCCTGGGGGGTTACTGGTCCCAGGTGCTCTTGGGTGGCAGATGTTACAAGGCAGCTGGAAGGTGCTGGGCTTCACATAGACAATACACATCACATATACAGGAAACAAGGTGAGTGCTTTAACAAAGTGAAACTAAATTGTTTGTGAATCACTGTAACTCTTTAGAATAGGATGATGGGAAATGTTGAGAAAGAGGAAGATGCTAAGGCAGTTAAAATAACTTCTGAAGCTCAGGTTGTTTCTCTAACAAGCTGACCTAGTAACTATCTCATTATTCTACCTATTCAACAAATATTTATTAAGAGATTATATGAATCACTGTGCTTATAGCTGTGGATAAAACAGTGGGTAAAATATTCATGGTTCATATCTTCATGGTCTACATAGTCCAGAACAATTGATTTAACATTTCAATATCAGATCTACTTAATCAGGCTTATTCATATCAGATGAAAAATACAGAAGCACGAACCCAAAAAAAGACCTGTGTTCTTGTCTTAATTTACTATCTGGGTGATTTTGGTCTAATTCTTTAAGTTTTATGAGCTTCATTCTCTTCAATTGTAAAATAGAGATAGTTACATACTTACCTTAAAGATAGATATTTATTCCCACAGGATAAAAGTGTTCATTCATGTCAAATATTACCCATGACTATAAGTTTTGTACACATAACACAATAGTGAATAAAAACTTTTTTTTTTTTAACCTTACAGTTATTTAGTTCAAGGTTGTCAGATCTCTGTTCACAGTTGTATTTTCCTTTTAGGCCTCTATGAGAATTTATTTTTTCTTATCAATTACCTCTGGATGATGTTATCTTTACTTACTAAACACACACACACACACACACACACACACGTTCGCGCGCACATATTAAATTTCAGTAAATGCTGGAACTGGATCTCCTTCTAGACATATGACCTTTACATTAAAGTTGGCGTATTAATTGAGAGACATCCTCTCTATGTTCATTATAGGAAAATAGATTTCTTGAGGTTCCCATTGGCACTGCAGGCTCTATTGCACTCTCCTCTTCTTGACCCTCTGCCCCAGGAAGGAGGCAGATTATACACCAGTATTAGGAATGCAGACATGTGTAACTTCAAGAACAAGACACTAAGCTAATTCATTTGGTTAAATAATAATAATAATAATAAAATACATCAACTAGTATTTCCAATTCAGCCATGTTCCTGGGTACCTATCACCTATTGTATCTTTTATCGCAGACATAAGCTGTTCAATATTTTCTCCATTTTCAAACATGCTCCCAGTTAACAAGCAGATGGGACTGATGCAATCCCACATTGGTCTGACTTTAAAACACCTGCGCATTCCTCAAATTGCACAGTGTTCTCTCGTTCTCTTTTCTTCCTCGATTTGAATTTAAACTTGGTTGTCACATAGTCTAGAACCCTCCTGGAGAGCCTCTGAGATAACTCAGTGTCTATTTGTAGGAAAAAGGAAAACCTTCCAGTGTAGGAACCTCATCCTAAGGGAGAGACCAGATGCTGGACAAGGACCGGAGTCAGAAGGGCCGATGACCTTGAGAGCATTCCACTCATATAACTCTGCCCCGTTTCCTTCCTCTCTTCCACCGCCTCATCTGGGGAGTGGGGGCAGTGGCTGGTGGAAGAGGCGGTGCAAGAGACAGTAAGGTGATTCTAGAAGAGCAAGGACATGGGGCAGGCTCAGCCTCCCAGGCCAGCAGGCACACTGCACTTCCCTGTGTTCTGTCTGAACCTCGCTGAGCTTATGTCCTGGCTCCCAGACAGCAGCCCCCTTGCCGTGGGTCTCAGGGGCAGTGCTCGCACTCGTAAGCAGCGTGGTGACCCTGGTGGATAGGTCCCTCTCACCTCACCCCCATTTGTGGTACATTGTGACTGCAGCCCTAGGAAATGGTTCTACATGATAAGCTTATCTTTCTAGCCTGTGCTTTTTAACTGGTTTCCCCTTATTGATTCATTCCTCTCTTCTGAGCATTTATCTTTATAAGAGCCCAAGTGATCTCTAAAGTATTAAATACAATCATTTCCCTCATGCGCGTATCTGAACATATCCTAATGGTTCCCTGTGGCCCATTGGAATGCGGCTGATAGGATCCACATGTCACAGAACCCCTCTCCCCAGTCCCATGTCACCTGCTCCCCTTCCCCTTCTAAGCCACAGTAACAAGAAAAGTTTCCAATCCTGGTCCCACTGCAGACTTGAGCCTGAACAACAATCCCGGGACTAGATGTGAATGGCACAGTGGTCTCCTCTACTTCTCTAATCTGTTGTCCAACTGTCAGGTAATGCATGACAGTTATACTTTTCTATGCTTTTAGATTCTTTTTTTCTGGCTGAAAATATAGTCCTTTGTATATGTTAAACTCTATTTGAATCCCCTTAGGCCTATATCATAAGCGTCAGTAATACACTAAGCAAGCACATCAAAGAAATAAAACTGCTGTGAGCTTTATTCCTGAGTCACTAAAAAGGGTCCTTCAGCATCAAGTAAAAAGAAAAGTCACTTTTAGCCTAATGATTTTTTCCATTGCATTAATTCTTAATTTTAGAGGCATTAGGTAGGGGCGAAAGTGATAGCTCTTCATGACCTTCGAAAACGGGAAGAAACAAAAACACTTAAAATCCCATTACACTTGAACTATTCCTCTCCACTAGACTTCGAGCTTCAAGTTTTTCATTATCTTCTTAGGAGTAATTAACTTACCTGAGCACACTCAACAAATAAGAAAATGTTGTGGCAGAAGAAATTAGTCCCCAAGTATCACCTAGAATTGCTGTAAGAATAACACAGATGACATGTTCAAAAAGAAGCGCTCCAGGGAACCACAGCTGACCTTCGGTCCTCAGACAGCATTTCTGATGGCAATGATTTCCCCAAAGTTCAGTTTCTGGGCTCCTACAAAACTGTTTTCTAGACACAGACTTGCTTAGGTAACAGATCTATAAAATCAAAACATTCTGTTGCACTTTAGGAAGAAGGGAGCAAAAATAGTTTGCAATATGAAATGGGAGGCATTATAGTTTTCCAGAAAGTGGTGTCTTCTTGAAAGAGACATAGGACTGAAACATTAAATACTAAGTCCCTGCTCTGAGGTCTTTCTCTAAGGTTTAGGGACACCTTTGATTCAGAGCCTAAAAAGGGGAAAGAATTGTTAAGTTTTCCATCCATTCATGTCTTGAATGTGAAAGACTCTCTCGCTCGCTCGCTCGCTTGCTCTCGCTCTCTCTCTCTCTCTATATATATTTTTTTTCTTTTTTTTTTCTTCCTGAAATGAGGGGGGCTACATCACAGGGAACATAATTTGGGTTCTCTAAGGTTTCAACTGAAATCAAACTATTCTGGCATCTTAATTCTATTATATATCCAATTCCACTCTGTGCTAGTTAATATGGCAGAGAGGTGCTGAGAAAGGATTAAGAAACTTTCTAGAGAGAACTTCACAAAATCTAATTTTATGAAACTTAAAGCGGGTGTAATGGAGTTTGGGGACTGCCAATCTCATTGGACGCAGGCAATGGGGTTGCTAGGAAAACGGACCTGAGAAGAAATTTAAGCAGTTGTGCGAAGTGCGTGAAGAATGTTCTTCGCCTGCCATGCACACCTGTGCCTTATCCCCTCTGTTCCCCGGGGTAGAGCTTAAGGAGCAGTGGGCAGTGCTGAAGCCCTGATACTGCGGCTGGAGGACCTAGATTGTCACTTGGTAGTGGCTTTGAGCAAATGGATTAACCTTCCTTGATCCTCCACTTCCTCATTCAAAAATTAAAATTATAATACCCCCCTTAGAGTTCAATTTGAGGTATATATATACCTGTATATACATAACATATATGAAACATTTTGAAAAAACAAGTATATGTCTAAAAACAGTATTAGGTACTTAGCATATGCCAGTCTTGTGTAAGCACTTTAAAGGTGTTATAACAAATAAACTTATAACTGAGCATTACGAGGGGAGAGCCCCCCCAAACAAAACAAAAAAACCACAACACAGAATGAAGTTCTGGAGGGCGGGCCCTCGTAGCCCCGGCTCCCCCGCTAGGTGAGTGTTCTCGGAGCCCATCTGCATCCGGGCGCCCGCTGGCCTTGCTGTCAGAGGCTGCAGTTGCCCTCAGTGAATTTTTTTGGAGATTTTTTTTTTAATTGTTAAATTTATTGAGGTGACATTGGTTGGATACTCTTTTAACACATTTGCCCATTTCATGACGGGTGATTTTCATGAACAACGTGCTGCATAATAATGCACTTGTCCACACCGCGCTGTGTTCAGCGGTTTTTGACCCAAAATTGTACAACCTCTGTGCCCCATCCCCCCTTTTCACCTGATCTCACTGTGAGTGACTTCTTTTCACTTCCCCGGATGAAAAAAAGTCCTCAAAGGGGAAGGTTTTGCCAATGTGGAAGAGCAGAAACGAAGAATGGCAGAAGTGCTCAAAGGGATCAGAATCGATGAGTTCAGAAACTGTTCTGAGCCGTGGAGAAAGCATCATGTACTGCATCCAACAGAGGACTTGGAAGGTGACTGAAGTGTGACAAGTAAGAATAAATACACAACTTTTAAAGACATATATTCTGAGGTTTTGGGGTCCCCCCTCATATTAGTATTCCTATTATGTGAATGGATAATATGTACCAAAATGTTTCATTTCAAAAGCTATGACCGTATATAGTGTGCATCTATTATTATCATTTCTTTTTTCATTTATAATGTCGTTACTTAGCAGTATTAAGTGCAAAAATAGAGTGGAACAGAGGGGATGATATTTAAATGTGTAGATGAAGTGCTTATTTTTCTAACTCTTACACGTGTGACTGCTCTTCTTGGCCTTGGACACCTCGTTTGGAAAATATTCCAGATGCACAGTGCGCGAGCTTAGACATCAGCAGAACTCGCCTTGGTTTCACTCGTGTCTGTCGGGCTGTGCTGGCCGCCGTCTTGTGTAGCCTGTAGTGGAGAAGCACCTCCCTCACACAGCTTCCCGACAAGAGTCTCGCTGTCCTATCGACCTGCACACTCCAGGCAACCTTTCTAAATACGACCGCACTACTGTTCACGGCTTGTAATCCTTGTGGGTGGCCCAGCCCTTGTGGGCCCATCAGGAAACTTTGAAAAGATGCACGTTTATTACTTCCAGGATCTAGAAATGACAAAGCACACTGGGGGCCCCACAGGGTCATGAGGAGAGAGTGAGAGAGCACACGGGCCTGCAGTTCCGCTCTTACTGGGGAGATGAGGGGGCGCTAAGGTTTCGAGAGTTCCCCCTCGATGTACTTAAAACATGAGAAAGGCAATTTCAAGTGCAGGAAGAAAAAAGAAGGAACAAGTGGCCCCATTGGCGATATATTGAAATCAGCCAAGATGTCTAAGACAACGGGCCTGCGGTGGCGGCGGTGGCCTGGCTCTGTCTGCGGCCTTGTGGCCCGCAGTGTGCTTGTTCAAAGCGGCACTTCCTGAGGCAGGTGATTCTCTGTGGTGGATGCCTCGCAATGAAGGCAGGTCAGGCACTTCCAGGTCACAAAGAACAGCCCCCTCCCAGGACTTCTCCTACAACTTCTGCTGGTCCACAAGACCCTGGGTGACCGAACAGTCCCAGCTCCCTGCCGCACCTTCCAGCTCCTCAGTCCGCCCTTTCTGTCCTTGTCCTCTGCCCCTTCTGTGCTCCCCAAACACCTGGATCTCTTTCCGTTGCAGCCAGTTCTGCTATAACATGGTACGAACATTCCTAATATCCGGGTGCTCTGAAAACTTATGCCACATAAGCCACAGACTTCTGGAGTCAGAGGCTTAGCAAACTCAAAACTCCCGTCTGTGACACACATAAGAAGGAGGTAGGAGCCTAGTAAAATTGGGAACACAATTTACACCTGGCGAATGATGAAGAAAGAAATAAACGCTACAAAAAAAGCAGCCCCTGAAAAACAAGATCTGAAATGCGTTTGGGTGTGAGAGTCAGGAGGATGCAGACTGTGAACAACTGCAACAGTGGTGGCAAGCGGTGCCTGAAATTGGAGGGGAAGTGGTGACTCCAGCCGCGGAACGGTGGCTCGTGGCACGTGGGTGGACCAAGGTGGCTGGTGGATGTCTAAGCTGATACATGAGTGCGCTCTCTGTGCTCCTGCACCGTTCAGTCCAGCTAGCCCGTTTTCTCCATTCACCGCTGTTTCTCACAGACAAAATAACAAAAGCAAATGCAAAATCCGCTCAGCAAATGCAAAATCTACTCAAGCTCAAATCATTCCCTAATAGAGCAATTGTGTTGGAACAAATTCACTTTCAAAACAAGTGCTGTAGCCAACTTCTTTTGATTGCTGTGGTTTATTTCACGCCTAAGCCTTTACCCTGCTAGACTTTTCCATAGAACCCTCACCCTGCCCTCCTCGTCACTGTCATAAATCCTACTACTTCTTTAGCTATAGCTTAAACATAATGCATTCCAAGAAGCTTCCTTGAGAAGAGCTTCAACATAAGCCAAGTAAACGTTTTCAAAAAACGAATCCCATCTGATGTTTATCCAAATTGTTCCCAAGCCATTGACTCAAAATACTTCGTAAAAACATTTGTTTCCTTATCTCTCTCCTCCCTCAGCAACCTCAGCCCCCACCCCCACCCACCCTCTCCACCATCTTCCTGTGCTCAATGAATGTCATCTTAATTCTACACAGTATAATCATCGTCTATTGGTTTCAATAACATAGCTATAAGGGGTGAGATGATGTTTAAGATTCAAGGGCTTATAAATTAGCTTTTGCTGACCATCGGGGTCATTTTACTGCTCTGCATATGCACTTATTTATTCATTTGTTTTCCTTGTTTGTTTACAACTTTGGGGGTGCAAATCCTGGGTCCAGCCAGTTGCTGAACACGGAAAGCTGGAGATGTAAATGCCAAAAACAACATAGGCTTGAAGTCGCGTCTGAGCTCTGACCTTGATCTCCCCTCTGGTTGTCTGTGTGAACTTGCGGAAGACACATATGTTCACACTTCCCAGGATCTACTCAGAAAAGGCAACAATATCAATTAGGGTGCTAATTGGATTTTTCCAAGAGAAACTGCACCCCCAGCAGCTAAATTCAGTCTCACCCACGACACTGTGTATAAATTTAAGCCAGTTGGCTTGGCTCTGGTGTGATTTTTGTGATTGATGAGTTTTTCGCTTTATGTGACAGTGTTTTTCTGGAAAAAGGAGCCGGCACTGGGGCCAGATTGCTAACAATATTGTTATGATTTTATTATTGTCCTGGTTCCGGAGATGTGTAACTGGGTTTTCTATTAGCTCATTACTCAAGTGGGACAGTGAGACAGCACTCACTTCTGTTGGGGGTCAGCTCCAGCCACCTGGCTTCTGCAAATGCCTGTCTGAATGCGCTGGAAATGAGAAAACGAAGCAAACTGACCAGCATGAAAGGTGTTTTTCCTTCCTTGGGCATCTGTTTCCAGTGTGTGGAATCATGGTCTCCCGGGAAAGGGAGCTGGTAATAAGACCCATTAACATTTGGATGATAAAGGCACTCTCACCAAGAGGTAAATGTGCCCATTAGCGTAAGAGGTACATAGCAAGCACACTGGCAATCCCATACGGGCAAGCGCGAATGCTGACAGGCTATAGAGATCCCAATGGGACCTGGAATGGGTAGGTTTTCATTTAAGAAGCATGATGAGACACAACGATAAGAAATGGTTATCATGACCTAAAGGGCAAGAAAACTGAGCTTGGGAATCCGAATGAAAGGCCTGTGGCTTTTCTGTTCATGGCATTCCAGGACCAGGAAAGCTCAGGAAGAGACAGAGGATGTTGTTGCAGCCTAAACGTAGAATTACTCGTATCCTCCTCATGTGAGCTTGCTAGAGTGGCCTAACAAAGCACTGCACACCAAGTGGCTTACAGAACAGAAACTGAGTATCTAGTCCAGAAGCCAGACTTTGGAGACCAAGGTGGGAACAAGGCTGGCTTCTCCTGAGGCCCCTCTTCTGGTGTGTAGACAGCTGTCTTATTCCTGTGTCCTCATGGTTTTTTTCTCTGTGGGTGCCTATTCGAATCTCCTCTTCTTATAAAAACACCAGTGATACTGTGTTATGGCCCACCTGAGTGACCTCATTTAACCGTAATTACTTCTTTAAAGACCCTATCTTCAAATACTGTTACATTCTAAGGTTCTGTGGGTTAGTAATCAACATATGATTCTTTAGGGATTAGGCTAAATTCATCCATTATACTCCCCCGTGCAAAATTTAAATGGCAGATCTTTCTAGCCCAAGTTCCATGAGAGAAAATGAAAGTTCTGCAAGATCAAATGTTATTCTATTGAAATAGCTATAAAAAAAGAGAACTATGGGATCAAGAGAATGGTATAGTGCTCCCCCTTCCCTCCAAAGTACTCGTTGCTTCACTGATTAACACTTAGGGAGACTGGACCTAGAAATGGGAAGAGAGGAAGAAAACAGAATCATCAAGCCTGTTTCTCTGATTTCTGGGTTTTCATATCATTACTAGAAACCGAGAAAGCATTTATGACAATGCAAACTTTCCTTTAATTTCTCAGGAAACTGCATAAACAATTGAACTTAGAAATGAGTGAACATCCATTTGGATAAGTTATTTGAATAATGTATGCATCAGAATGGTATAAGAATAAATATACCTTGTTTAGCATGTGCATTTAAATAATCTTATTTGCAATTTCATAAGACTGTAGTATTTCAAATGTAACTCTAATCTTTATGAAACCTTAAAACAGTGTCCTTATTTTCTTATGAAATTCACCTACTGTAAATTGGAAGAAATTACAGTTAATGCACACTTACCTTGGCACTCTATATGCAGTTTTTTCAAGGAAAATATATCACTATTTCTTTGTCCAAATTATAATACAGAACCATCAAGATTCTATCAGAGTTTGTCAGGCAGGTTAATTACCAGTTATCATTTCTAAATCATGCAGAGGGGCAGAAAGGGGGAATGGCAAGACAGACAGGCTAGAATTGAGGAATTCTGCATTTTATTCCCTCCTCAGCTACCATTGTGTCTGGTGATATTGGTTAAGTTACAAAACATATCCAGGCTTCAGTTTACTCATCTGTGCAAAGGGGTATATTGGTTCTTAACATGCAAGTAACAAATTACTTAGCATGTTCATAAACTACAAGGATGTGCAAATGGAAATGATAACCGTTACTATTATTCTTTAAGGAGAAGAATTATCATGTTGTATTTCAAGCACTTTGTAAACACTGGAAATTCAATGAGAAACAAGTACAATCCAGTCTTTAGGAATCTGATAACAGAGTAAAGAATGGCAACAGGGTAAATTGTGAACACACATCCCAAAGATGCTTGCTGCAAGATCAACCACTACTGTGTGCCCTGGGAACATTATAAATGGACACAAAACCCTGCTGGGGGTAAACACAGAGCATGCAAGGAGTCAGGAAAAGGTTCCTAGAGGTGACACTAGACCTGAGTTGATTGGTATGAGCCAAGTCAATAGAATATATTTTAATGCATAATAGTATACAATCTATAAACCATCATGTTATAACCTATTAAACTTTGTACATAGAGATAATGGCAGATTCCATTACATTTGTATTTAATTTGTGATTTTTAAGAATAGATAAAAGTTGCCTCTACAAGGATTTGTATGGATTTTCTGAAACATTTAATCTGTTGTAGATTACTGTCAATATTTCTGTGACAGTTATAGCACGGTATACTTTCCACAGATAGCCACAATAATGTTTACCGTCTTGAATATGCTTCTGCAATGTCACTCTGCCATTCTTTTAGTCAAGAGTGGGGCCTTTACCCCTTCCCTTAAATCAAGGTGAGCTTGCCAGTGCTTCAATTGATGGAGAATGCCGGAAACAATGTTGTGTAACTTCTGAGGATAGGTCATGAAAGGCGATCCAACTTTGCCTTGTTCTTGGATTAACTGTGAGTGTAGTGGCAATAATCCACCTACCTTGGAGCCATCACCCTGTGAGGAGGCCAAGCTCCGTGGAGGGGAGGCATAGATGCTCTGAGCAGCAGTATCGGTCTTTGATCTTCCCAGGCTGGGTACTAGACAGGTGGGTGAACTAACCTTTAGGTGATACTCTCTCTAGCCTCAAGTCATTACCCTTCAGCTTTTGAGTCCTTCAGCTGTGGTCCCCAACATCATATACTTTAGTGTGGACAAACCACCCCTCAGTGTGCCATCTGAATTCTTGATCCCCCAAACCCATATAATTAAATGGTTGCTGTAAGCTTCTAAATTTGGGGCCAATTTTTTTAAGGGAGAAAAGTATCAAAATAGGGAATGCTGGGATGGCTTAGCAGGTTGAGTGCTTGCCTTGTAGCCCCAGGGTCTGAGGATTGAATTCTGGCCCCAGCCCATGGGACCCCACTGAACTGTGGTGAGCTTCCCACATGGAAAGCCCTGATCCAGTTTCTGCCCCCATGTGGCCCCATGCCCAGCTGTGTGGAATGAAACTATGTCAAAAACTCATGATGTACAACTATGAAGCTGCTCTGGGCCCTTCTCCTTCTCTCTGTTTCTCTCTGTCAAAACACTAAAGTAAATCTATAAAAAAATAAATCAAAATAGAATTTAGTACTAAAAGTGAGACATTGACATCAATACAAAACAAAACAAAGCAAAACAATACCCACAACATGTGGCATTAACTATCCACAAGACAATGAGCAGCATCTGGAAGGACCTTGAGCAGGATGTTAGAGAAGGCTTGGCATGCATGGGAAAAAATGTTATGCGAGGCTGGAAACAAGGTAATTCTACTTGTGTAGACATATAAAGTTTGGGAACAGTCTTCCCTGTGCTGATGTGGAATACAGAAATATTCTTATTTAACTGGTCACTTTGGCTAAGATAACTTCCAGTCACAATATGGAAAGAGACAGCTGATTTATTTGGTCTATGTTGTCTAAAATTTAGATAGAACTAAGCTAATAAAAAACTGCTTAATTTTTAAGCCAAATGTATAGGAATTATGAAAGCAGAGAGATTTTCTGGGTTTAAAAAAAAACAAGCAAAGCAAAACAAAACACAACTAAAAAATCAAGTGATATAAGGCATCTGAGGAAAAATAAAATTCAGGATAATCTCAGGATAAATATGAAGCCAAGTTTGTTATTGTAAAAATTCTTATTAAGACTGCAGTAATGTATAAGATGGAGCCTCATAGACAAAGGTCTTCAAATAAAGAAAGGCCTTCTAAGGATTTGAACAGATGGTCTGATTTACAGATGGTCTTTGTGTAACTATAGAACTAAGAATCATAAGATGTTCCCCAGCAATCTCATAAGAAACCCAAGGAAAGAGGGCTTATCCTAGGAGATTTGTGGAGGTGCTATTTTTGTTTTTTATTGTTTGTTTTCTAATGGAGTTAATTATAAATGGGTACAAAGGAAGCCTAAAAATGTTTTGTTGATAACAAAACAGATAGCCTAACAGGTATGAGTTGTATCTCATTGTGGTTTTAATTTGCATTTCCCTGATGATCCATGATGCTGAAAACATTTTCATGTACTTGTTGGCCATCTGTAGGTCTCCTTTGGATAAATACTATCAAGTCTTTTGTGTTTTGCCTATTTTTATTGTGTTATTTGTTTTGTTTTATTTTGTATGTATTTATTTATTTATTTATTTATTTATTTATTTATTTATTTATTTTGCCAGTGAGGTCAAGAATTTCCTTATATACTTTTTGGAAATAAACCCCTCATCAAATATACAATTTGCAAATACTTTCTCCCATTTTGTGTGTGGCCTATTTATCCTGATGAATAGTTTACAGATTTTTTAATTTGTGAGAACTATATTAAAGCTACCACACAGAGGTAGCTTCCTCTGGATACAGACCTGAATTTGATGATGGAATCCTAAACGTACAGACAATGCCGTAATGGGACAAACATTTGGGGGTCTTAAGTGATAGGCATGAGTGCACTTTGTATGTTGGTGGGATGTAAATTTTTATGACTAGAACACAGATGATAGCAAGTTGTCTTTAGGAAAGATGGCCGTGACAACATTGTCTGTGCTTGTAGAGTGAATGGTTTGGTGGTTACCTGGAGAGGGGGGAGGAGGGGGGAGAGGTGTGGGGGGAGGTGGGAGTGGGCACTAGATATAAGGTGATGGAAGGGGAACTGATACTGAGTGATGGGCACATAATACGATGCATGAATGATGTGATGTGGACTTGTACATCTGTAAACTATCTAATTGTTACCAACCAATGTAACCTCATCAAATTTAACAATAAATTAAAAAAGAAAAAAAAGATTTGGGAAAGGCGTTAGGGGTTTATGACTGCTTTGAATATACCCAAAGTGACATCGCAATTTCCAAGTCTTGGTCCTAAAATCTGATAATGCCTTTGTTTTATCTTTTGGATCACTCCCACTTGAAACTCCAGCTATTGTCTAGACATCAGCCCTGAGGCTGCCACTTCTATGTGAAAGCCAAGTGACATGGTGAGATCACATGAATGCACTACAGCCAGCAAACCTAGTTCTCAGTTCATCCCAGCCCAGGCACCAGGCATGCCAGGCGATTACAGACCCCAGACATCCAGTTTTGGCTACTCTTCCTTCCTCAAGCTGACTCCCCGGACACCAGGGAGCAGAGAAGAGCATGCTGTGCTCTACTCTGTCCAAGGTGCTGAACTTCAGAATTTGAGAACATAGTAAGAAGCATTGCTTTAAGCCACTAAGTTGTGATTCAGTTTTTTTAGGAGCAAAAGTGACCAGAACAGTATTACAGGAAATTTTATTGTACAGTATTTCAAGTTCACACACCGTTGTAAATATGATTCAAGAAACATCTAAGAATATAAAGACAAAATTAAAAGGCCTCGTCACACACATATCCTTAAACCACATTATGTAGAAGTATCCCTTATTTTAAGCTAGGTATGCATTCTTCCAGATGGCTCCTGTATTTATTTACTTTACATATAAAAGTATAATTCATGGAATGCTTTTTATATTTTTCAAAATATTACTGTTTGAACTTAACAAGTTACCTTGGAAATCTTAACCTTGCAGTGTAATTTCTTTTAATAGCTGAATATACAGCTGAAGTATAACTTTCATGGGTTCTATTAAACTTGGCCTTCATGGGCCCCTTCTACATTAAAATAATATTAAAATTATGTTTAACGGCTATGATAGTATAAAAATAAATATAATCCAAGCTGAAATAATTATTATAAAAAATATTATACTCACTTTTTTTTGCAATAGTCAAAAAGATGAAGACATTTGTGTGGGCCCTAGGCACTGTGCCTATGGAGCCTAATTATGAAGTTGACTCTGGCTGAACAGAGTCTCATATTATGAGTATTCACACCTTATTTAACTACCCTTCAATTGAAGAACTTCTATGAGGCTCCTCCTATGTAATTAATTGCCAGTACTGAAGTGATATCACAATTGACATGCCTGACTTTCTCTCTTATTTGTGTCCATGCATATGAGTAAGTATTTTTCTAGAATACAGACCTAGAGTTAAAATTGCTACATCAATGGATATATGCATTTTAACTTTTTTGATAAATGTCCCAAATTGCCTTCTCAAAAGATTATAGCAATTATAATCTTTTCAACAGTACAACACCATTTTCCTTACATGATAGACAATTTTGATAGTATCAATGGTGTACATATAATAGTTTTACAAAACTGGTAACAATTAAAACTTCAGTAAGTATGTAAATGTGTATGTTTGTCTATGATTATATAAGCATAAGACATTATATAGAATAATCACACATTAATTAATATTGGTTACTCGAGCATGATGATGAAGAGAAGGCAAGAAGGAAAGAAACAAAAATAAAAAACTTTGACAGTCTCATGCTCTACAGACTGAGCTATCCCAATAATGACAAAATGGATGTTTTAAAACAGAGAGTATAATATGTAATCTTATAAAGAATAATATACATTTTTGCTCCTTATATATCCAGACCTCTAGTGCAGGAAGCAGTTTAATTCTGATCTTTAATCAAGAGACAACCATCGAGTAACTCAGAATCGGACACCTGACCTCAAAACATTCCATTTCTAGGCTACACAGGCCATGAGGTTTAAATTAATGGCAGAGAAAGAGTATGTTGGAAGATATAACCTTCTGACACAGCAGTAGAAACTAGTGGCCAATCCTTAGACCCTGCAGAATGGTCTAACTCTTTATTCATAAATGGTAAGAAAAAGCAAATGAACAAACAAAATCGTAAGCCATGTATAACATGATTTCATTTCTATGAAAAATATATGTTTGTGATTCTCAATTTTGTTTTTTCCCATGAATTATATTTGTCCTTGGGTTTTAATGTTTTGTTTTGTTTTTTCTTTTTTCATTTGATCCTATATTTTATGTCTGGTTTTTCTCAAATGCCTGTTGATTCATGTTTCCTTCTTTAAGGAGTGGAGAACGTGTTTCACATGTGTCTGTTTAGACCTGAAGGATGCACTCAAATTAGAAATCACTGACTATAACTCTAAAAGATGTCATTTAGGACAAATAGTGATTCTGAAAAGTGATTAGGAAGCTATGTGGAGTATGTGAACCTGCTCTTCATTCTGAGTCATGCACCAAAAAGAATGTTTTCAGGAACCCATTTATACTCTGGGCAATTGGTATAACATAGAGTCATTAAAAAAAAGAACCTTGTATAAACCGATAAGTATCCACAAAAGGGAAATAACCAAGAAACAGTATTGTGTGTGTGTGTGTGAATATATAAAACAGATCAATAGTTTTGAATTAATTCCTTTGTGTAAGACCTCAATCATCTCTGATCTCACCATTAATCTGGTCAGAAATACTTTCATGGAGATAAGCTCACATTCCACTTTTAAGCCCACCTCTCTCATTTTCTTTTCCTAACTCTCATCTCCTCCTTTCCTTTCCATTCTTCTTCCTCCAGTTGGGAAGGGAGAGAATGTCACCTGATAAGTGAGTTTAAGCAGTCACACGTCACCAAGACCAGAAACTGCATGTGGCCCTTGTCTTTATCTACACGCATGGTCACCAGGGCTTGTGGCCATGAACATAGCTAGTTTGAAGCCAACGGTGAATGTTGTTACCTTAGATGCTCAAACCAGGCACAATGAACAAATTAGGGAGTCAAACTGACTCCTTTTAAAAGGATCTTCAGCATAGTGCTGTTTAAGTTTCCATAAACATCTATGGATAGGAAACAATTATACAACAGTGTTAGAAATCTGAAACTAAGTGAAGGAGCTGTTAGTATAAAAGACTGTCCATGAATCCCAGACCTACTAAGTGCTATGCAGATTTGAGTGTTCTCTAGTAATACTATTTTTATTAAAAAAATCTCAAAGTGGCATTTCATTCTTATATTTTAACTGCTTTTTGTTGGGTATTGAGGTAAGGAAGTGGAGAAGAAAGTGGCCTTAGTCTTCCGTCTTGTATTTATCATCCCATTAATGATAATTCATCCACTGAGAGTCTCATGTGTTTTGATGGCATTATTTAGTGATAGTACATAAAAGCCTCAAAATTCTTCGCACTGGTAAAGCAAATGCTCTACCACTGAGTTACATAAGAACCATATTATTTCACTCATATGTGGGATATGAAGCTAAAGAACAATTGAACAAATAAGAGAAACAAACAAACTAAAACTTACAGATGTGGACAACAGTGTGGTTGTTCCAGAGAGAAAAGGGTGTGGAAGGGGAGGTAGAAAAGGGTAAAAGAGGTCAAATATATGGTGACCGAAGTCTTGACTTTGAGTAGTGAACAAGCAATGCGATATATAGATGGTGTATTATAGAATTGTACTCTTAAAACCTATATAATTTTATGAACCAATGTCACCCCAACAAATTTTATAAAATAAAAGAAATTCTTTCAACCATAATAATGAGTCCACAGCTAAATCAGGTTTTAGTCTGTTTTTAGCAGAACTCACATTCATAAACTTTTGAATTGGTCTCAAGGTCATCTAAAATCAATAAATAAATGTGTTAAATGTTTCATTCTGGGAATCAGGCATCAATTTTACAGCATTAATTCTCAAATGTTTACTTCTTCTTCCTGTTTTTACTTGTTACATTTCTCCCTCTCTTGCTTATTTCTGTTTTTCTTTTCCATTTGGAGTCACAAACTGTCACGAGCATTGCTGATTTTAAAAATGTACTGAGAATGTGGGTAAGACTTATGTGAGGTCTATAATTATGGTATGTTTACTAAGGATCTCTGCCTAGAAGTACTTACTAAGCATTAGGACAAGGAAAAACGTCAGGGGAAACTTTATACGTTGCACCCAATTCCTTCGTGTTATAAGCGAAGACACTAAAATGCAAAGAGTGAACTGAGTTACTCAGGATCCCACTCTAAGCAGAAAAGCCAGTGAAAGCACTCAGGCCTTCTGACCTGCCCAGGACTTCTCAATATAGTTTGGGGTGTTTCCAATTAAACTTCAGATTTGGACATCACATGTTTGTGAGTGTGTGTGTGTGTGTGTGTGCACGCCACACATGCACCCGTGGTATCAGTCATTTGAAAGTCAATTGCTGAATACTTGTTTTACTGATCCCAAACTGCAGGGATGGCCCTGCCTATGTGTCTGTATATAGGATGAAGATGTGACCTTGAGACTTGTTTGTGTGCCGATGCTGGTGGACTGCAGAGTGACAATGGCTTCCTGGGTGCTCCCGCTTAGTAGCTCTTTTTTACTGATAGCAATTGTTGTCTTTTCTTGCTCTAGCAGAACCATGGGGCTTAAGATTGACAGGTAAACTCTTTGCAAATGTCACTTCCTAAGAATCAACAGCTCTGCCACATTGTTTCCAATTATGCTTGACAGTGTCCTTGTAAAAATCTGTCCACAAACCTATTTCAGCTTGTCACATGTGAATTATACTTTTCCTGCCTGGTCCTCCCACCCCAGCAATGGACATTAGGCTAAAACAAACTACATGTGTGTGATGGTGAGGTAGAGATTCAAGAAAATACTACCTAAGAATGATAGCAATCCACTCTGAGATGAGTCAAAGTTATCATGGAGATATTGCTGATTAAATCCACCAGTAGCCAATGATAGGGGGTGTCACTAGGTGTGACAGCTCTGAGTGCCATAGTTATGGAAGGTCTGCACTCAGACATTAGTTTATGCAGCAAGGTCAGGAGTCACATGTGTGGATGGGGACGGAAGCTGCATTGTAATATCCAAGCAGCTGTCATTGCGCCGTGAGAGATCCTTGAGGAAGGGAGAAGTGCCAGGAGCTGTAAAGGTGGGGACTCTCCCGATGTTTTAAAAGGAAGAACATAATTCATAGCAGAACGTACAGATTTGGGGCACTATCCAGAGGAGGTAATTAAGTAAATGGTGTATTTGGATGCTTCGAATAGTACAATGTCTCTAATAGGCGTACTTGATAAATATCCAATAAGTTAATTAACTGAGAGTGAATGGAATTAGTGATCACTGAATGGACCATTTAAGGCCAAGTCTTTCCAAACTCCTCCAGTGCCTTTTTATTTGAGTGGAGAGGAGTGGATGGAATAAGTAAATATTTTATTACAGAATTGGCACAGTGAAATGAGAGCAGGGTATTATCTCTATTTTATTTGCAGCTGATTCTATGATCTTTTTCATTTTAAATAGAAAAGACTTCTCCCGTGGAAGGATTTGGTGATCATCGTTAGCTTTGTTCATTTGAGAATTGTGTATGATTGAAAAAAGACATAACATAACTATTTAGCAAACTGTATTTACTAGACTGTAAACTCCAAGAAGGCAGGGAGCTTTGCTGACTCACTGTTTCATTCCCGGCATGCACTTGTCTGACACACGTGTTCACAGTGATGTTGCTGAGTAAATTCACAAAGCCTGGGCACGGGGACTTTGCAACAATGAGTCCCCTCAGTGTTGCAGGAACTGCAGTTGCCCTTTGGCGTTTCTCACGGCTTCCAATGCTTTGGTTCCTATGAAACTTACTCCTAGCTGCCCAGTTGTAGCCCTAATTTCCCTTCCTTCCTTCTGTGTCCAAGTATGGCTTTGACTCTGATCAGTATAAATAGCCTGTCAAAGGCACCCCCTTTGGTATCTGCGTGCCATCTCTGTTGATGAACCCCAGGATGAAGTGGCCAGTCTCAGAGGCCAAAAAGAAAATGAGAAGGTAAAGAAGATGCCCCTATGACTGCCAGTGCCCATGAGGAAACTGTGGTGATGTGGTTTCAAAACGCTCAAAGTGGGGAAGCCGGGATGGCTCAGTGGGTTAAGCGCTCACTTTGCAGCTCCGGGGACCGAGGATCACATCCTGACCCGGGCCCGTGTGGAAACATATGCTGAACTGAGGAGCTTCCCCAGTTCAATTCTCTCTCTGTCTCTGTCTCTGTTTCTGTCTCTCTCTCTCTCTCTCTCTCTCTCTCTCTCTCTCTCAAAAATAAATAAATAAGTATTAAAAACAAAACAAAAAAAAATGCTCAAGGCCTTGGTGCTAATTCTCTGACATGGACATTAACTCCTGGTAGTGGAATGGAATAAGTTTGGGGGATGACTTTATTATCAATGCATGTATTAATTACACAGCACATATCACCAATTTTTTTTAATTAATTTTATTATTTTTGACACAGAGAGTCAGAGAGAAGGAGGAGAGGGCCCAGAGCAGTCTCCATAGTTGAATATCATTGGTTTTCAACACAGTTTTATCCCACACAGGCAGGTATAGGGCTGCGTTAGGCAGGCACTGGGCAGGGAGCCTCCCACATAGGAAGCATGCCCCGGCAGGAACCAAACTGGGGTAGGAAGTACACCCTGGTTCGGCATATGGGTCGACACTGGCCGGGCTGGGACTTGCTCCTCGGACCCAAGAGCTGCAATGCCAACACTCAACCCCGTGAGCCATCCCAGCTTCCCCATGTCACCAGTTCTGTTGCCAACATTACTACACTTATTTTGACTTTGCTGTTCTATATACAACCTCTGCCTTCACTGTCACTATTTACTTTTCCACTGTGACATAGAAGATTTAATTTGCCACATCAAGACTGCTAACTTTAGAAAGGTCTCCTTGTGAGATTGGCCCTTGGCAGGTAGTCAGATTTTCTACCATTCTCAGAACTCATAAGTGTACCTCGTTGTGCCTAAATTGTGTGCAATCACTGTGGCTTATGTCAAACACTTGCTTTCCCTTTGGGGGTCTGGAGTGTTGGGATGTTGTGAGGCAAAGGTGCCTGTGTGACTAGCCTAATGCAAACATAAAAGTGACAAGCCTGTGCTGAGCTTCCATGATGGACAACATGTGACAGGTGTTGTCGTAATTTGTGTTTGAGGAACTAAGTGTGCCCCATGCGACTCCACCATGGAAACCTTTGGGAAGTTGTACCTGGTTCCCCTGGACTTTGCCCAGGTGCCTTTTCTTATTGCTATTTTTGCTTTATATCCTTTTGCTGTAATAAATCATAGTCCAGAGCATAATTATACACTGATTCCTATGAGTTCTCTCCGAAAATCATTGAACCTGGAGGTATTCTTGGGGACTCCTGACGCTGTTGTCAAGGAAGGGACCACATTAACTACCACAGACTCTGTCTGACCCTCCAGCTCCCTGCAGATTACCATAATTCAGCTCTTCATACTTATTCTTGCTCTTAAAACTTTGCTTGCCCATATGAGCCCAAAATCAAGTATGATCTAACAAGACAATATGAAAAGAATAAATACCAATAATACAGTAGCTAAATTGTATTGATTTAATTCATTGATTGAGCTTATGCATATATTTATTCTTCATTTTGGTAGGGCACTATGATTAGCACTGGGCATGCATTTTATCATTTAATCCTCACAATAATTCCATGAAGCATATAAATTCAAAAACAGGAATTTGTAGATGGAAAAACTGAGGTACAGGGATATCAAGTATCTTGTCCAGAGTCTTACAGCTGGAAAGCAGAGGACATGAAACTCAAAGCAAGATTTTTGTAACATCAGACTTGACACTTGGTATTACATGGGCTTGATTTCTCCTAACTTTGGATTTGCCCTCCACTGAGACCCTTACATACTTGACTCAAACCCATCATTATACTCCCTGCAGATCCTTGTTTTAGGATGATTTTTTTTTTCCCACAGAAAAACTCCTGTGTCTGTCAATCACATAAAGCACGTACGATGTACTTACGCACCAGTGGTTCTCCAGAAATCTGAGACAGGTCTGAGTCAGCAGAAAATGAGGTTGGGTTGTATCCTCAATGAAACTAAGTCTTTTAAAGTCATTTGAACCTTGAGTAGAGTTCCCTGTGTTCTCAGCTTGGTGTTGCCAAAATCCCTGAGAGCAAGGATTAAATTTTAAATCTGCTTGAACGTTAACACTGTGCATGATTTCAGGCACATACTAGGCACTTAATTTTTCAAAATGTGGTTAGTGGATAAGAAGATGAGTCATGGGCTACAGAACTTGTTTGGATATTTGATCAGATGGAAGGTTATCCAGAAAGTTCAGTGTTGGAGGAACAATTTGGATGAGAGATTGGGGCCAACAAGTAGAAATATATTCACATTATATCTACAACTAAAAGATGTTATAAATCAGGGGTGCTGGAATAGCTCAACAGGTTGAGCTTTCCCCTTGAAACCGTGGGCTCTGGGATCAAATCCCAGCCCCAGCCTATGCAAACCCATATGATGAACCGTAGTGCAACTGGTGCTCGCCTCCTATGGGAAGGCCCGGGTTCGCTTCCCGCCCCAAGTGGCCTCACATCCATCTGTAGGGAATGCAAGCATGTCACAACTAATGATACACAACTATGGAGACTGCTCTGGGTCCTCCCCCTTCTCTCTCTCTCTCTTTTACCTTCTCTCAAAACAATAAAATAAATCTTAAAAATAGATGTTATGAATCTGTAAAATAGACATGACTCAAAATCACACTGAAGACAGTAACAGTAATAACTATGGATGTGCCAGTGGGAACTAGACTTACTGGGGGGATCACTTCATAAGTTATATCAATGTCTAATCATCATGCTATACCCCTGAAACTAATATAATATTTATATCAACTATAATTGAAACAAATACATTAAGAAAAGACTTGCATTTTCAACAATAGGAAAAATGGCTTAGTGCTTCATATTTTTGACCTATTAAGAAGAATCTGGTACAAACTTTCTGTCATATGTTAAATGAAAAATGCATGTTTCAGTCCTATAAGTATGGAATGGCTGCAATTTCAGTAAAATACATGTAAGTGTGTAAATATATACACATATATATGTATGTGCACATAAGGTTATACATATGCACAATGTATACATTTTAATGGGTACATATACCATATTTTATATAATTTTACTATATAATGTTTTAAAGTATTTTTCACCAATATGCATATAAAATGAATATAATCATTTAGATTGTTTTATAATATAAATGTATTCATGTTTTTTCAATTGAAAAAAATATAGAATTACAAAGGTCTTTTTTTACTTAGACGTGTGCATGTGTTATAAGTCTGTATTTATTGAGAAGGTACTTCATATTAAACTGTGACAATTTTTGGAGTGGATTATGTAGGGTTTTTATTTTCTAATTTGGTTATTTTTTATTTGTTTGCAATGAACTTGATTATTTTATGAAATAAAGAAAAACACACATACCAAAAAGACAATATCCTGGCTGACATAACAGAACCAATAATTTCAGTATGATAGCTGCTAAGAGGTGCATACTGTCCCTTTATTTATAGAAGCAAAGGTTTTCTCTGGGTCTTAAGGGAGGAGGTACAATTCAAACTTCTAAGCTGGGTTTTCAGAAGTCCCACAATCTGTCATCAATATGGCACTTTGATCTGAAATCCCCTCTCTCTCGTAAATTCTGTCCCATAAACCTTGTTTTGTTGATATCCTAGAACGTCCTTTGCAGTGTCCTGCTTGCACAAATATCTTTGCATCAAATTTTGTTACCTGGAATGAATTTCTTTTCCTCCACACCTTGTGGAGTCCTGTATTCTATGATTATTTGAATTCTTCCTTCTTAAGAGCCATGGCTCTCTTGAAATTCAATGCTGAGTTCCAATTCAGCTTGCTGAAGATTTTATTGAACTCACAATGTTTACCGGCATTTTAGGGGTAGATGGTGGAATGTTTTAAGTCAAAATCCAAAAGTAAAAATTTCCTAAGGTTTTTATATATTAGGCATGCCCCACTTCCATGTTCCACACATGTCCCCATACACAAAGTCTTCATACGCAAAGACCCATGACTGTAATATCACCACACTGCAACAGATATTTAAGAACATTAGAAAGACAGAGCGAGAAGAGTTTTGAACTTTTCTGCTTTATGGATCCATTTGTCTATACTAATATTAAAAATACTACTATAGACTATTAACATGTAATTTATAGCTTCTTATAATTAGCCTGATGAAATTCCCCAGAGAGAGCCAACACTGCCAACGCTTTAGCTGCCAACTACACAGTATAGATGGAAAATCTCAGATTGGGGTACAGACTGGGAGGAATGAGGTTAGGCAGGGGTGGCAAACCTTTTGGTGATTGAGTGCCAAAGTTTATGAAATAAGAGTATACTCGCTCGACTCGTGTGCCAACCTATCGAGTGAGATAGAGGTATCAATTATTTTTATGTCTATAAGGGCATAAACAATAATTTTTTAAATGGTATTCACAGCTCCGCGTGCGGAAATAATTGCTCCGCATGCCACTTTGGGCACGTGTGCCATAGGTTCGCCACCCCCAGGTTAGGGCTTAGATCTCAGCAACTTTGTTTATTACCTGTGTGACCTTTGAACAAAGCAACTAACTTCTCTGAACCTCAGTATTTTCATTATCAAGTAGGAGTGATAATATTACTATATGTGTTGAGTTATGAACATTTATCCTAGACTATAAGAAGTTTGTTGCCTGTGATGAATCCAAGTCCCTTATTATTTCCAGAGATGATTAACTTTCAACTACCAGGACCTTCTATTCCTTACCCAATTGTTTAACTGGCTACTGAGCCTTTTCTGCCTGAAAAAGAACAGATTGCATAATTCCTGCCTCAACAGCGAGACTTAACTCTGACTATTGGGATCTGGTGTTTAAATGCCCTGCTCACTCTCCCTTGAGTAGGACACATAAAATGTGCATGTTTTATAGTGTCTCTCAGGTTGCCCAGGAGTAATTTGTTGACCAAATATCTTTCGCAGACCTTTCTCTTTCCTTGTTTCAGTTTACCAGTTTCATATCATCTATTTTCTAGGATCTTCTCACAATTAACCACCTACACTCAAATCCTTGACTCAGCATCTACTCCTAGGAGAACCCAAACTAAGAAAACAGAGCATACATTATTGACAGAACTCTTGTGTCTCCTCACAATCTATATGTTTAAATTCTAACCCCCAGTGGGATGATATTAGAAGGCAGGCCTTTGGGATGCAATTAGGTCATGATGGTGATTAGTGAGCACAGAGAACTCTCTCACCCTTTCCCATGATGTGAGGATACCAGAGAACATGGTCATTTATAAACCAGAAAGGGGTCCTCACCAGACACGTAACCACCAATTCCTTGATCTTGAACTCCCTAGCCTCCAGAACTGTGGGAAATAAATTTCTGTTGTTTAAGTCATCCAGTTTATACTTTGTTCTAGCAGTCTGAATTAAGATAGTATGGCATATAATAACCGTGGGGCAAATGTTAAGTTGTAACATTACTGCTTCTACACTATTTAGATTAATAATTCATAGTGTGTTATTCACCATGGTTCAGTATCTGTACCTCAAAAAACGGTAAGTCCACAAGTTTAATAAGGGTTCCATAGACAATGGGAAAAAGGTTAAAGCTTACACTTCTAATTAACTATGACATAGCTATCAATGAAATTGTCAAAACGGCCCTGAGGTAAAATGGAAGGAGCCTGGAAAGTTACACAGAGGAAATAAATGTCCATGGCATGTGGCACAGACCAAATTAGCTTGTCCTTGTAAATATTTCCAGTAGTTCTCAGATCAGTCATCTGGGCAGCCTACATTGAAAGCCAACCCGGCTGAATCCATCCACTGAGTGTCCTCTGTGGAATGACATCTCCTACATTGCTCTCACCCTCCACACCAGGTTTTTGGTATATATCATATAATATACACTTACATACTAGCTTTCTTCATAAATATATTAATCAAATGGCACTGAGTAGTCTTCAGAGTGAATTATAATCGTATTTAAATGTCATGACTTACTAAGGTCTTTCACATTCCATTACATTCTCCTAACAATGTTAAAAATGTTTAAAGAAGAATTATGAGTATGTATTACTAGCCTCATAAGACACATGAAGAACCTGTGCTTTAGAGAAAATAAATTATTTACTCAAGCACACAGCCAGACAGTAGCAGTTAAGAGTTGTTGGACTTGGTGTTGTGTTCTTTAAATGATCTTGCATATTTTAGAAGATGGGCTTAAATGGTACAGGTAGCTTATCAGTACTAGTTGAACAAGACATAGAAAGGTACTTAAAATGCTTACACACAAATAGATTGAATTAACTTTACCCTCCATGACCTTGATCCCCAAATTCAGGTCCGAAACACCTCTCATACCCTTCCCTAACACAGCAGTTTTACAATCAGAGCTTCCATCTTGCCATTTTCTTTTGCTTGCCTGTTACCTCGTGGTCATCTGCTTCTAGACACCCCGTGAAATAAGGGCGGCGGCCAGAGCTAGTCTGTGCATGGCAGTGCCTGGGACTCGAGTAGGGGCTCTTTAAGTATTTGCTGACTGTAACGTAGAATAACATCCTGGACGTGTGCTGCTTTCCCTGTCAAGGAACGCTGATTTATGCATGTGTGTTTAGAAACAATTCATTGCTTTCTGGCAGTCATTCACTTGCATGGCCACAGCCATTATAAACCCAAAGAGGATAGGCTGCAGGAATTGGCTATTGTGGCAAAAAAATATTCCCAGTACTTGAGAGGGCAAGGAAGCTACGTCATTGTTGCAGGAAAAGGCCGTGGCCAGAACACCAGTGTGAATCCCCACATTGCCTTTCTGAATTGTGAAACTGATTAGGTCACAAAACGTATGTGGCTCAAGTCCATATTCTGCAAAATGGAAAGAATAGTAATTTTGGTAAACATTGGAATTTGAAAAACAGTATATTAAGTGACTTCACATAATAAGCATTCAATAAATGGGGCGGTTCATTCTCTTATCATGATGTCTTAACTTTCCCTGTTTAATTTTTCTTCATAACAGTTATGCAACTACACATCTATTTTTTGTCTATCTTCTTCCCAGCCTGAATGGAAGCTCTAAGAAAAGAAGAGACTTTGTAGGCATTGCTATATACCCACTTAGGACAGTTCCTAGAACAGAGTAGTAGATGGTCAATTATTACATGTTGAATAAATGTCACTATTTTATAAGCCAATGGCCTTTTTGGCATACGTACTCTAAAGCAACACACATGATGACAATATCACTATGTTTTATCGAGCTAGGGTCAGAACTATGCCATGAATATTCACAGGGTTTCAGGTGTTGGGTAGATGAGTGAGCATCACAATCATTCATCTTCTGGTTAATTTCAAAGTGCAAAGGCAATTAACAGCAATACCGTGATTCATAACCTGATCCTGGGATTTAAATCTGTGTTCCTCCTACTCAGCCAAGCAAACGTCAATCACTAACAGGACACTTAAAAAATAATGTGTGGGGGATGCCGGGATGGCTCAGTGGGTTAAGCGCTCACTTTGCAGCGCCGGGGTCCGGGGATCGAATCCTGGCCCTGGCCCTGGCCCTGCCCCATGCTGAACTGGGAGCTCCCCCAGTTCAGCTCTCTCTCTGTCTCTGTCTCTGTATCTCTCTCTCTCTGTCAAAAATAAATAATAAAAATATTTTTTAAAATATAATAATAATGTGTGTGTTCACCACTAGCATTTCATGTCCTCTGGGAATCTGTGGGCTTTCACTCTCGAGGTAACTTCGTCTTTCTCTCTTCCTGTGTTTTCTCTCCTTTGGCTTGTTCAGTATTTGGGTTGTTTATTTCTTGCCCTTTCTGTATCTTTTGGCTTTTTCAATGCTCTCTTAAATGATGAATTTTAACTTTTACAAAACATCTTTTCTTCAGTTGAACAGCATGATCTTGATCAATTCCTACTCAGCAAAAATAAGTTTATTACAGCATTCATGAAACAAATATTCAAAATCAGGCATTCCCCATGTACAAACACAAATTAAGTAATTTATGACTGTGTTTATACAGTTCAGGCATACACAATAAACAGAAAAAAAGCTAACTTCTCACTATGACTATGGCAACTTGTTGAGACCCATCTTTGTGATTTGAAAATCAGGATCATTATTTTTAGAACCAATATCTGAAAAGTGTGCTCTCTTCTATTAAGAGAATTTCCATTCTAAAAGCAACATTCACTCATAAATATTCTATATTTTCTCCTTTAAAGTTGCCAGACACATTTTTTTTACATGAAAATCTCATTTCCATGAGAAAAAGACAGCTGTGTTCCTAATATAGAACTGAACCATAAATGCTTTAAATGTGGGCTCTGATACATTAATTCAAACTTTTTCTATCTTCAGTTGTTGGACAATCAGTGAAAATGCTTTGGAAAATGTAAGGAGTACTAACATATTCTTCACCTAAGCTCACTGTTTTCTTAAAAATAAATTTTTAAAAAGCAAAATAGGGAAGCAATTGTCTTTACTTGTTACTCCCCCTCCCCTTATTGTTTTTCCCAACTGTATTCCTACCATAGAATCTT
The DNA here is from genome assembly GCA_004027555.1 of Craseonycteris thonglongyai. NCBI lineage: Eukaryota > Metazoa > Chordata > Mammalia > Chiroptera > Craseonycteridae > Craseonycteris > Craseonycteris thonglongyai. Next base: position 31,685 of record PVKE010015773.1, read on the forward strand.
CACACCAGAGAGATTTTCATCCTATTTCACAGTCAGAAATGGACCATCTAAACCAAAAACACCTGGAAAACTGAATGTAAGAGGTTAAATGTATTAAGGATTGAAACAGGACATTCAAATTAAAATGAAGACTTTTCAAAGTGATCATCAATATTCCCCTGATGATCCATTTATTTGCTGCCCTATTTTTCTTGCAAACTGCATATTTTATAGATGCTTTAAAGCAGTAGCTCAAATTAATACATCTCTAAACCCATGTTTGGTAGGGTTAATCATTCTTCAACAGTAAATAATTTTGGAATGTTAAAAATGACACATAGGCAACTTTGAATAAAACCCATTAATTTTACAAAAAGGGAAACTGAGGTTTAGAGAAAGAAAATAAGTTTTCATATGACACCTCCAGTTTCTGAAATTTTCAAATTCTGATAATATTAAGATTGATGATGATATACTATGCTCCTAAGAGTACAATACAAGATAATGAATGAAAAGTACTCAACACCATCATTCTATTGCATGGTATACTTATCCATCAAGGGTCTGCTTAATGGGCACTGCATATCTAGAAAATAATTCAGGAGATAAATTATGTTCATGCCTTTGTTGGTAGTTATTCTGAATTAGTTTTTCAGAATTAGTTTTTTTAATATTTATCTTATTTATTTATTTATTTTTTTGACAGAGAGAGAGAGAGAGAAGGGGGAGGACCGAAAGCAGTTTTCATAGTTGCACGTGATCAGTTTTTTTTTTGTTTTTTGTTTTTGTTTTTTAATATTATTATATTTTATTGTTAAATTTAATGGGGTGACATTGGTTGGTAACAATCAGACAGTTTCCCAATGTACAACTCCACATCACATCACCCATGCATCGCATTATGTGCCCACCTCCCAGAATCAGGTCCCCCTCCAACCCCATATATCTGGTGCCCACTCCCCCCTCCCCACACAACGCTCCCTCCTCCCTCCTCCCTCCTCTCCAGGTAACCACCAAACCATTGAGTGTGTCCATAATGCTGGTGCCCTCTCCCACCTCCCCTCCTTCTCTCCCTCCCCACTCCTCCCCTTCCCTCAGGCAATCACCAAGTTATTGAGTGTGTCCATAGGTCTCTGTGTCTTTGTAACTTTCAGTTTTATATTCCACCTATAAGTGCTGGGCATCTACCCAAAAAAAACCTGATCAGTTTTTGACATAGTTTCATTGCACACAGGTGGATGGGGGCCACACAGGATGGGAACTGG
>PVKE010015774.1:0-32928 GCA_004027555.1 Craseonycteris thonglongyai
TTCAGTGCATAGTTATTTCTATTTTACTTTTTGACAGATAGAGAGAGAGACAGAGACAGAGACAGTTAGAGAACCAAACTGTGGGAACTCCGCAGTTCAGCACGTGGGTCCTGCCTGGGCCGGAGCCGGGATTCGATCCTCGGTCCTCATGGCCTCAAAGCGAGCGCTCAACCCGCTGAGCCGTCCCGGCTTTTCCCTCTCTTTTTTCTCATGTACTTCCTTTCTCATGCTCTGCCATGTCTCCATAAATGCACGTAAGACGAACAATATTTATGTTGTAGCTCTGAACTATGTGCGCTTCATACACCACCTTGTTTATGCCTCATCACAACTTCATGGGTCGGGCGGCTGCTGCCATTTCACAGATGAGAAAATACACTCTGGAAAGCGAGGTGTCCAGATATATGGCTGGTATAGACTTGGTGCCTGGGCGTCACTAGAGAGGACTCTGCCCTTCCAGCTTAGCTGTGACATCAGGGGCACAGGTGATACAGCATTTGAGGCCATTGGCTTAGGCTGATGTATTATCTCTGTTAAACTGTAATACTGACCAGGGAGGAATGTGCAGGACTGGGTGGGTGGAGAACAGACAGATGGGAAAACCAGATCTGCTTTCTGGTCCTTTTTATGTCTTGTTTTGAAGTATTTAGAATTCTAAAGGAATCAGATAACACCCTTGTTCAAGTGTAAAAATAAATGGTTCATAGCCACCAATGATGCTATCTAAGGGAGGCATTGTTTTTCTCATCCTGCCTCCACCAGGTAGGACAATGGGCTGCATTCAGGATTTCCCAGTCCTGCCAGTGCTAGAACTTGGCAGCTTGAGGGGCTGTTCAAGGAGCTGCTGGCCTTCACACTGGTAGAGGGGCTGTGAGCTAGAGAAAGCCAAGTCATCAGGAAGTGTGTGATGGGAGCTTTTCTGTTATGGACCACTTGTTTACATGAGGCCTGTCTGGAAGAAATCCAGCCATAAATACCTCTTTTTTTCATATGACATGGCTGGATACTTTCCAGACAGCCCTTGTGCACTGATGTTCCCATCTCCTCCTTTGCCTGCTGGTCTCATTAACTTCACCTCCTTGGCTTGCTTGTAGTGTCAGTCGTTCCCTGACTCCTGGAATGGGTCCGATCTTTGTGTACTTCACAGGCTCCTAGATCTTTCTGTACATCATTGGTCACACATTGTAATCAGGTTTCAGGTTTTTGGTGTGACTATTAACACCTCTCTCCCCCACTTGACTGTAAGCTTCTGGAAGTCAGGGGCAGCACCTCTTACTCCCTGCCTCTTCCCTTGCCTATACTGTTGGGGAAATTTCCCCTCCTTTGAGTTCCCCTTTCTTTGGTAAAGATGGCGCTTCCCGCCATAGGAGGCTCCGCCCAAAATGGCCGGTCCAGGGAGGGCGAGCCTTCTCTTCTGATGCCGCCATCACTGGCACATAAGCTAACCAATCCCTGAGCACTAGGGTACCCTCCATGAATTAAGCCCTATTTAAAAGTAAAGTTTCCCAGCCAGGTAGGGCTCGGTCTTTTGGAATTATCCTGCCGAACCCACCGGCGTAATAAAGCTGTGTTCTCCCGGATCTCGGTGTGTCGCTTGAGTTTCCTGATACCTGATTTTTCTGAAACAATACCTGGAACAAAGTCAGTGCAGTACAACTGTCAACACAGACTATTGTTATAACTAGAGGAAGCACCATTCACACTCTAAGGCCTCTTTTAAGTGGCCATCACATAAGACTGTTCTTAAGCCCAGCCTGGGGGACTTGGGGGACAGGACAGTGTGTGGCATTGTCCAGGGTGTCAACAGCCATTCCTGGCAAGTAAGTGCCTCAGTTGTAAGAGTGCCTCAAGCTGTGGTCCTTCACAGCTTACCCACAACTATGTCTCAATTTTCACAGGGCCTGCAAGGTAGAAAGGTGGGGTATAGACAATGAAGTCATGTGTAGGCCAGGCCTCCTAGGAAGGGGTGTGTCCTACTTGGGCCTGCATCCTTACCCTGTACTCCAGGTGGACCCAGGATACGTAGCAGGGTTTCAGTTTTCCCTGGGCCGCTGCTCCTCCTGGAGCAGTGGGCGCCTCTTTTGCTCAGCAGATGGGAACTGCCTTTCAATTTTCTCAGCAAAGCCCAAAACCCTGCCAGCTGGCTTCCTGGTACCATGCTGCAGGGAGGGTGAGCAGCTCTGGGGAGGAGCAGGGGCAGCCAGTCTGGCCCTGTGAAATGCAGCCCTTCAGCTGCCACTGCCAGCATCTCAGTGGATGCCCAGGGTCTGTGGGCAGAGTGCCTTCCCGGGGCCTTACTGACCATTAAGCTCCAAGGCAGTCTGAAAGGAGCCATGGCTCTGTAGGATTGCTAGTATCTCTTCCTTTCCAAGAGTTGTCTCAGTAGCCCCACCAAGCATGTGGCCTCCACTTGGCTACACTGCAGATAAATTGCTGGGCTAGCCTCAGCATGCTGGGTTTGATTACAAGTCCTCTGGGATACTTGGGGGGCTTGCACACCAGGATCCCTGCTGTTGCGGGAGTAGAGCTGCCCTGGCAGAGGTACCAATGTCTGTGTTCCTTCCTGTTGAAAGTTCACCTTAAATTATGACAAAAACAGGTGCTATTTATTCAGTGTTCTTGTATTCTAGGCTCTGAGCTACTGCTCTGGGCATTTTGCATACACTATTGTAAACCTTGCTTCAACCTTGAGAGGTGGGCATGATTACCCCAATGGCAAATGAGGAAACAGGCTCAGGGAGGTCACACAGCTAGAAAATGATGGATTTGGGTCTGAACTAGGTCTGGGTCTGATGTTTCCTTAAAGCCTTGCACATTTCAGCAGGGCCTTGGTGTGACAGCAGCAAGCTCAGGGACTCACCAGGACAGTCCACTCTCAGTCTCAGGGCTCTGCCTACAGGTAAACCTTATGGTCCGTTGAGGGTTCCTCTAGCACAGGGATTCTCAAAAGGTGAGGTACAAGCACCTGGAGGCTTCCTGAGACCTTCCAGGGGCTGATGTCAGAGCTATTTTTATAAAAACACTAAGATGTTATTCTATTTCCTTTTCTCATTGTGTTGGTGTTCATGTGGTGTGCAAGAGCAGCTGGGAGCAAACTACTGCTGCTCCACTTACCGCAATGGCACCAAACTGTGCTAGTCATTGTTGTAATTGTGTTTACCACACATATGCACATACATGCCAGTGTCATTTAAGTAAAAGCAGTAAAAATTAACTTTATTAAATCTGGACCCTCAAGTATACACACTTTTAGTATTCCACGTAGTCAGACATGAAGCACACAGAAAGCGCACACAATGAAGTATGATGGCTACCTCAAGGAAAAGCACATGTACAGTTTTGCTTTAAAATTATTTATTTATTTATTTTTAAAGATTTATTTTTATTGTTTTTGACAGAGACAGACAGAGACAGAAACAGAGAGAAGGGGAAGGGCCCAGAACAGTCTCCATAGCTGCACATCATCGGTTTTTCCACATAGTTTCATTCCACAGGTGGGCATGGGGCTGCACAGGGCAGGAACTGGGCTGGGGTCTCACCCCGGTGAGAACTGAACTGGGGGCACTCCCCAGTTCAGCACATGGGTCCGCACGGGCTGGGGCCGGGATTCGATCCTCGGTCCCTGGGGCTGCAAAGTGAGCGCCTAACCCACTGATCCATCCCGGCTTCCCCTATTTATTGTTTTTGACAGAGTGCGCCAGACAGAGAGACAGAGAGAAGGGGGAGGGTCCAGAGCAGTCTCCATAGTGGTACATCATTAGTTTTTGACATAATTTTATTCCACACAGGTGGATGTGGGGCTGTACAGGGCAGGAACTGAACTAGGAACCTTCCACATGGGAGGCAAACCCCAGTTTAGGATATGGGTTTGCACGGGCCGGGGCCAGGATTCAATCCCCAGACCTTGCCATTGTGCTCAATCTATTGAGCTATCCCAGCATCCTGTTGTAAATTTTGATGAGATCCAATTTATCTTTGTCTTTTGTAGCTTGGACTTGGTCCCTCTGGCCCTGCCACTGATTCATTAAATATTTAAACTTCCTAACTCTAGACATCCTTTCCCCTGGTAGGATTATTTGGCGCCCTCCATCCCCGTATGGTTCTGAGCTTAACATTGGTGGGCTCTCGGAGGGAACAAATACTAGGGGAGTTGCTTTCACTGTGTATCTGTTATACCATTTAGAATTTGAATAGGTGCTCAGTGAATGAACACTGTGGAGAAAATGAGGGAAAGTCACTTGATGGACACTGTCATCTTCATACCCATCCCATCTACTCCAACAAAACAAAGAAGGGCAGATAACACCATGCACAGCTGGCTCTGACAGCCACTGCTCTGGGGCTGATCTGGGCCTTGGTGGGGAGAGGATGCAGAAGACCAGCCATGGCCCTGGGAGAGGGGAGAGAACAGCTATGAGAAGGGTAAGGGGGAGCTGAGGAGTGGGTAGGTTCGGGGCTTGTGCTATACTGGGCAGCAGAGAGGTGGGGGAGACCGGACGAGTGTGGGAAGGATGGAGTGTGGCTTCCTGGAGGCCAGGCACACAGATCCCACACAGTCCTGGTACGTGGCTCCTGCCTCAGTGCTGAGGGAGCTACCTATTGTTCTCTCCCTGAAACAGCTCCCCAGAGTTCTTCGTGTCAGCCCAGGCCAGCCCAGGAAGGAACCTCACCTGCCTGTCAACTCTTGAGTACCTGGAATTTGAGGTAAAAAGCCTCCCAGATCCCCTCCCACCAGCAGGCCACAGTGCCCTTGCAGAGGCCAGCCCAGTGCTCCCTGAGTGTTGAGAGGACCAGTGCCCAACTGCCCTAGGGAGCCTTAAATTAGGTTCCCAGCTCCTGGGGGTGGGGGCTCACCTCACTGGCTTCTGTCTTCCTTGCTGAATGGGTTTTGTCCTTGTTGGGTTGCCTTCGCCCTCTGGCTTTCCCACAGGAAGTATGGGTTCACACCAGAAGTATGGGTGAGCGTTGAGGTTAGTAACTACTTGAGAAATCTGGAGGATGGTGGCTCTGGACTTGGTAACCCCTGGTGAGCACTCACTTGAAGGAAATGAGTCTGGCCCATCAGCCCTGCTCTGCCCAGTTTGGAGATTTGCAAGGGAGTAAAAGGTGATCTGAGCCCCAAGGGTAGGGACACCTGCAAGAGGAGTTCCAGGAGGCTGTGTACTTGGGCTCATAGAAGGTGGCTCTCTTAGGACTGTCACACACCTTGTATAGCAGCCTCTTACCACAGATCAGTGCCTGACTGGCAGTAGGAGGGGCTGGGAGTATAGTTTACTTATGTTTTCCCTCCAGGTCCAGAAGCCTTGAAGATGTCCAATGACCCACCCCCTCCTTATCCTGGAGGCCCCACAGCACCCCTTCTGGAAGAGAAAAGTGGGGCCCCCCCCACCCCAGGTAGGGTTAAGTGCTCCCTGGTCCTGGTCCTTTCCCATTCAGCTGCTAGAAGCTGGTGCCTGGAGCAGCCCTCCCACCAGCAGTGTGGCTGTATTCCTCTGAGCTTCCTCTCCCTGCCTCTCTCTGCCCAGGCCGTACCTCCCCAGCTGTGATGCAGCCCCCACCAGGCATGTCGTTACCCCCTGCAGACATTGGACCCCCACCCTATGAGCCACCAGGTCACCCAGTGCCCCAACCTGGCTTCATCCCTCCACATGTGAATGCAGATGGCGCCTACATGCCTCCGGGTAAGTTGGGATCACAGGAGAGCACAAGGGTTTGCCTAGCCAAGCAGGGCTGCCAGCCAGCCCTTGCTATTGGCAGGTGTGTGTGCTATCTGCAAGGGTGTTCTACTGTAGGGACAGGAGGGCTGACTGTGGGCATAGAAGGTGGACATGGGAAGGTGTCATAGAACCAGGTACTGCTGTACAGGTAGTTGGACAAGTCAGGGGGGCTGGGGCCCTGCTGGGAGGAGGGCTGGCTTCTGGGGAGGCCCCTCAGGCACACTGACAGGTGCTATGGACTCAAGGGTGCTATAGGGGCCACTCCCTGCAAGAGACCTGAGTTCACAATGAAGGCCTGTGCTCATCATGTTCACGTAGCAGCTCTTTGTTGGGACTGCCCAGGCTGGAGAAGGACCCAGGGCTCCTGCACAGGTAGTTCCAGGTCAGGTGGGGCAGGAGGCGCTGCAGTGCAGGACCTGACACCCGTGGGGAGGAGAGCCCTGTGTGAGGGGCTATGAGCAGCAAGGCTTTTCCTCCTGTGGTTGAGATCTCTGAGCATAGCACCTAGTCCCATGTGTCAGAGGCAAGGAAACAAATACATCAAGGTGAGACTGAGGGGAGGAGAGAGTGGGCCTTGTTCCTAGCTCTCTGCCACATCTGGCTGGGCCAAGTACCTTCTGTTTTGGTCTCCAGGGGGTGGGGACCAGGAGGGTTGGAAGAATGTGTATGGTTGCCTTGGCCTAAGTCCTGGTCTCTGAGGCTTCAACTGTGTCCTGGGGGCCTTGGGGCTTTGGGCTCACCTGTCTTATGGGATAGGTGGCAAGCCACTGACCCATCTGTTCCATCTTCTATGTTGTTCCAGGTTTCTATCCTCCTCCAGGCCCCCACCCACCAATGGGCTACTACCCACCAGGACCCTACCCACCAGGGCCCTACCCTGGCCCTGGGGGCCACACAGCCACGGTCCTGGTCCCTTCAGGGGCTGCCACCACGGTGACAGTGCTGCAGGGGGAGATCTTTGAGGGTGCACCAGTACAGACGGTGTGTCCCCACTGTCAGCAGGCCATTACAACCAAGATTTCCTACGAGATTGGCCTAATGAACTTCGTGCTGGGCTTCTTCTGCTGCTTCATGGGGTAGGTGGTACAGGTGCTCCTGGGGTTGGGGTTGTGTGTGCCCACCATCCAGCTAGAGTAGGCCTGGTGCCCTCGGCACCTTCTTCAGGCTTTCCCATCTTTCCCCATCTGATTCAGGTGTGATCTGGGCTGCTGCTTGATCCCCTGCCTCATCAATGACTTCAAGGATGTGACGCACACGTGCCCCAGCTGCAAAGCCTACATCTACACGTACAAGCGCCTGTGCTAACGGAGCCAGGACTGGACTCCCTGCTGTCGGTCTGGCCCCATGCTTTGCTCCCCATGCTCAGTGGCTCACGTCTCCACTCCCACTTCGGGGTGGAAGCCATTCCACCAGTCCCCTGGAAGTCTTGTCCTTTCCGCCTTTCCCTTTCCCTGAGCTCTTCTAGCAAAAATTCTGTTGGATTTAAGGCCAAGGGTCAGCAAGTGTCAAGGAGCTGCACTGAGCTTGTGTGTTTGCTTAGTGTTTGTGATTAGGAAGATAAGCTGGGAAGGGTCTCCCTGCTAAGGTTTTACTCCTACATTTCTGTACAAGGTACAGGTTTGGTCCTGATTCTCGCTGGGACCAAAAGCATCCAGAGCAGTGGCTGGTTTCCCAGATCTGGGCCTGCAGTAGGGCTGTGCCCGTAGTCACAGTTTCTGATCTGGGCTGAGAGTGGGGGAGGGATTCCAAGCAGGACAGGGTCATAAGTCCAGGGTTTGTTTCTGGGGTGCTAGAGGCAGGCATGATGGTCAGAAGGAATGATTCTGGCCCTCAGAATTCTCAGGAACTCAACACTTTGTCCAGGTGCCCAGGAGCTACCTGGAGTAAGGTAGAGAGGTCAGCACAACTGCAGGTCATGGGGTAAGTGATTGCGCCATGACTCACCAAGAAGGGACTTGCCTTTGGACCCTGCCTAGCTCCCTTTCTGGCCATGCCTCTGTGAACCCATCTTTGTTGGGGCCAGAAGGAATGCTCTGGAACCCAATCCCTCTGTCAATACCATTTTATTGCTATGTGTAGGCATGACTTCTGCCTAGTGGCTGGTGTGTCCCAGCTGGAACTAGAAATGACCTTGTGGGCACACTCAGATTTGCAGTGTTCTTTCTGTGGATCCTCTTCCCAGTGAATGCTGGGCCTTTTGCCCTGGCTGACTTGCTATTGCTATGCTTGCTCCAGGCACTGTGGTGGGAGCAACTGCAACACCAGACTGGGGGGCAAGGAAGGAGCAGCCACAGGTGGCAGAAGTTCCCTGGTGGACACTAGCCCTACCCTAGGCCTAAAACCACACTCTATTTTTGGATTGGTTTATCTGTAAACTTGCTCCCCTGGACCGTTGTACCCTGCTGCCACCCCTCCCTTGCCTGGTCTCGCACTGCCACTGCATGGCCTCCTGTCACTGTGAATCATGGCTGGTCTGTAGTTTCTCATTAAATGGGCCCTTTCACTCCCCTGCCCTGGGCCTCTGTTCTCTTGCCTGGCTTCCTTCTTTTGCAAGGGAAAGGGTGACACTATAGGAAGTCTAAGGGCAGGGTCGAGTTCTCAGGGTTTCAGTGCTTACAATGCACCAACTGCCTAGGGATGACACTGACATTTAAGTACCTAATTTAGCCAGAGTCAGATATGGATGAGTCCTGGCACTCCAGCTGTGAAGAGGCCAGGACATGTGTTAGCTTCATAGCACTGTCAAGTCACCTTACTATCTGATACTGGTTTCACCCTTCATACCACAGCATCCACCCATGGGGATTTGTACGCTGGAGGCCCGAGCTTGAGCTCAGGGAGATGGGTACCTTTGTTTCCTTATGCAAAGAGCCCCTGGGGATAAGGCTTCGGGGGGGGCAGGTAGTCTGAGCCCCCAGGTTCAGGACCAGCTCTGCTCCTACCCCTCTCATCTGAATTGTGAAAGTGGGTAGGCTCGGTCAGTAGTTGAAAAGGTTTTCCCGCCATTTAACTCCTTTGTGAATAAAATTTTCACAAATCCTTAATATATAAAAGAGGCAGTAAATTCCTATTAATAAAAAATATTTAAGTTCATATTTCTGTTTTAGACAATGAATTGTTATACAAGTACATGTTTTTTTTTGTTTATTTTTAATCCTTATTTTTAAGGTAGTCAGCAGTGTTTGGAGCTCAGGAACAGCAGGAGTGGGCTGTCAGGGACCAGTGAGAAAAATGGCATCTGTGCCAGGACGGAGGGAGGCAGCTGTCAGGATTCTACTTTATTAAGTGCTGTACCATCAACATAGGTCAGAGGAGGAGACAGGCCATGGCTGGACACAGCCCTCTCAGGGGTTCCTGCTGGACAGGGATGAGGACTGGTTGCCCAGGACAGAGCTCCCAAGGCTTCAGAGGTTAGGTGCCAGCCCAAGTTCTGTATCCGCCTTCATCCCCAGGGCAGCCCCCCTCCCTCCCACAGAGTTATGGAAGCCTGGCCTTGCTAGCCACTCTTCTCCAGCAGGGGAAGGATACCCACCTAAATGCTGACATGACAGGAAGAAAGAAGAGAACGAGGCTCAGGGTGAGAGGTGCGGGCACCCCAAAGCAGAGCTGGTTCCCCAGGCCAGTAGGCTGAGCTGTACTGGCTGCTCCCAGTGCTACAGCCTGGGGCTACAGGGAGGGAGGGCCTGCACCTGGCTCATCAGGCCTGCAGAGGATGCCAATAGGCAGAGGCTTCAGCGTCTGACTTTTATTGGTTGCTTATTTGCTCAAACCCAGCATTTAAAAGTCACCTGAAGTGGTGGTTTCATCACTGGTGAAGGTGGGATGGGCCAGCAGTCACTGGGGAGGAGGGCATCAACGTGGTATGATGGGTCCTTCACACATAGTACCAGGCCAAGAGCCCAGCAACCAGGGCCACACCAGTGGCCAGAATGAACTGGAGGCTGGGCTTGCTCAGCACAGACAAGGCTGTTTGGAAGGGGCAGCCACTGCCCTCCAGGGCACCTGCATGGCAGCAACAATGGGACATGGCATCAGTGGGGGACACCAACTTGCCTGCCCTGGCAGAGGAGTTTGGGACAGACAAGACCTACCTTTGTCTTCTTTAGCAACATAGTAGGGGCATTTACGCACATCTCCTTTCCCATTGTGCATGGGGAGCCCATCCTGCAGGGTCTCTTTGGCCAGCAAGGAGCCGGCCTGGTCCAGTTCATTGAATATCTGCAGGAACAGAGGATCAACACCCATCATTGAACTGTATACACTGCTTTCCAAGAAAAACCTCTCTTCCCCTGTGCAGAGGGAGCTGCAACAGCTGAGGCTTGCTTAGTACAAACCAGCAAAGCAGCAGGTTCTATCAGATGGCCACACAGTGACCTGCCATTTTTCCCTAGCACAAGCTCTAGGCCAGGGGTCCACAAACTATGACCCGCAGGCCACATGTGGCCCGCCAAAAACATTTATCCGGCCCGCTGGGTGTTTTTGCCAATGCTGCCTGTCCTGCTTCGTAGCCGACTTGTCCCGGGCCCACAGTGTGCATGTGTGGACATGCTGAGGGACAGTGAACTGGCCCCCTGTTTTAAAAGTTTGAGGACGCCTGCTCTAGGTGATAGGGCTGCACCAGTGCTGCCCAGCACCCCATGGCTGCTGACTAGTGATCGTCATTGGGTACTGACCATACACAGCCCACAACCGAAACTATCGGCACAGACATGAGAGGACTGAGCACTAGTACTTCCTCACTTCCAGTTGCTGGGTATTTTTAGCAAAAACGACCAGAAAGGCAGTGTGGGACAAGGAGGCCCCAGCAGGGCTGAGCCATTCTGAGTGGCCCCTGGAGGCTACTGACAGAGTAGAATGCTGATAGGCCTGTGGTCAGCTGGTGCTTCATTCCCTTTGTGGCCACTTTCCTGGTGCTGAGGGCTGGCCTGGGCTTGGGACAGAATCGGCCTTTCCAGCCTTGGCCCCATCTAAAGTGTACTTGGGTCTCTCCCTGATCTTCCCAAGCAGGACTTTTCATTGCAACCCTTGCTAAAAAGGAAGAACTCCATTCCTTAAGACCAGAATTCTGTGGTGAGAAAGGAAGATAGCTCCATTCTCCCCAAACTCACTTCATGCTGGGGCCATGCCCTTCTCAAAACAGGACACAGGCTGCCTATCAAACAAGGTGGAGCCATCACTGGGCTCAAGCCTCTGTGGCCTACTTGATCCCTAAACTTCTGGGCAGGCTGTAGTTCCTATGTCCTTATGCACCAATGCCCATTTTAGGCAGCTCTGGATCAGCTCATGCTGTCAGAGGCCCTTTGCCACCCAGACCCCAGCAGTACCTGCATGTTGTACTCAAAGGCCTTATTGGCCTCCTCCACGATCTTCTCTTTGGTCTTCAGGTTCAGGTCCAGGGCATTCATCCTGGCCCGGTAGAACTGCTTGAACTGCTGTGCGTTGTCCACATTCTCAAACAGGTAGAACTGGGTCCCCTCCCCTGTGCTAGGGAGTTTCAGGGCCCGCTGGGCCACCTTCTTAAGTACCTGGCCCCCCGAGAGGTCCCCCATGTAGCGGGTGTAGGCGTGGGCAACCAGCAGCTCAGGCTCTTTCTGCCCCACATAGTGGATCCGCTCTACATACTTTTGGGTGGCCTCAGAGCATTGTACCTGCTCCTCCCAGTCCTCACCAAAGAAATACTTCATGTCCTTGATCAGCGCCTCCTTCCGGTGCAGCTCCAAGGGGAAGTACAAGGGGGCAAAGGCTGGGTGGTCCTTGTTGCGGTCCATTTCCTCCTCAAGGGCTGAGTATGTGAAGTAAAGTGCAGTAGTGGCCAGCTGTTGAGGGTGATGGGGGAAGACCATGGGAAAGGGCTGTGGGCCTTGGCTGGCAGCTCCTGAGCCCACCATCTACCACATCTTAGCAGCTGGAAACAGGCTTGAGTAGCACCCCCTCTTCCAGTCCCAAAAGGCCCATTTTTACACAGTAAATTATTTCACACACTCTCAGGAAACATGGTGAATTCTTTGGGACATGGATACTTTTGCTTCCCTTATGTCACTGTGTTATTCCATTTAAGCCAAAGGTGTCCACCCTTTTGGCTTCCCTTGGCTACAATGGAAGAGGATCTGTCTTGGACCACACAAAATACATGATGAACTTAAAATTAAAAATCACAACAAATCTCTTAATATTTTAAGAAAGTTTATGAATTTGTGCTGGCCCTCATTCAAAGTCATCCTGGGCTGCATGCGGCCCATGGGCCTCAGGTTGGACAAGTCTGATTTAAGCCATGAGTACCCATAGACTGATGTGAAAAGAGTGAAATATAAAAAAGGCCTAGTTTCTTATGTGGAACAGCTCATAGGACTAAGGCTCCCAATCCAATCCCATCCATGATTAAGGCACAAACCTTAAATAGTTCCTTCCTGATGTTGCCTTTCAAGAAGTCCTTGACAAACTGGGTGTTTTCTGCCCGGTCATGTGCTTCCTTGGTCCCTTCCTTCAGGAGCTCGGAGAGATCGGCCATTCTGTGGAGAGATGGGGTACGGGTATGGAGGTGTGGGGAGGAGTGTGGGGTGTGTATATGTGCCCTTCCCAGCTGCAAGGTGTCTGCTTGCTGAGCTGGAGGCAGGGGTTGCCCAGAAACTCAACTCTAGTAGAGATGCAGGGTCTTGCCAGAGAGCACAGGGCTAGCAGATGTAAGTCTGCCCCCAAGAACTGAGGTGATACATGGATGACTGTGGTTTATTCCTTAACAATCTCCCTGTCTCTCTGAACTACCCAAATAAACAACGCTTTGCTTCTATGGACACCTAGTGCCCAAAGAGACACACCTCTCTAATTCTAGCACAGCATTTGCTGACTTCTCCAGGGAAGAGCCGCCAGCCTTTGGGACTGTGTCTCCCAGAATGCATGCCATTGTGAAGGACTGACTGGATCTTCTAGAGTGACCTTGCTACTTTCCTCCCACCTTGAACCCACAGCCTCTTCAGGACTACATGTGGATGGGCCTAGACATAGGATGAGAATGAGACAGAGGCCAAAGAGTTTGGAGCTGTGTGTGCTGCTCAACAAAATTACACAGGATGGAGTTGTGTTAAAAGATGCCAGCACCAGAGAAGGCAGAGAACGCACAGCTCTAAAGATGGTGGCACTGGGCACAGGCTCATGTATGTCCACACAATACATCCACTAGAGTAAGAAAAACTTGGCCCCTCACAGCCCAGCTTCTGCTGGTCTCTTTAGTCTGAGATTAGCTCATATAACCCACATGCTGAGAATCATTTAATATTAGCAGTTATTTCAAGATACAAAAAAGAACTTTGCTATTGAAAGGGTTATAATAAAAAGATAATAATAAAGAACAGGCCCCAGTAACTTGAGGCTTAGAGTGAACTGGCTACCCTGTAAGAAAAACCTCTGGAGTTGGGTTGCTCCTACATTCTAAGGGTGGAAGACAATGGAAAAGGTACCAGCTTTGCTTCTGATTACCCTTTCTCACTGCAGATGATAAAATGCTTAGGGTTTTAAGAAGAAAAAAGGATCAAGAACACCATGAAATTGTTACTCAGCACCCCTAGTGGTACCTGTCCTGCCTCCTTGGGGATACGCATGAGAGTGCTGTCTGCTCTCTGTTGTTCCAGCCAGATGTTCCAGGGGCCATAGCAGCACAGCTCCTGACCGCACCCCAGTGCCTCCAGCACATAGAGCCAAGTGTGGTGGACATGGCAGGCTCTGGGCCCACCTAATTCAACAAAGCCAGCCCCCATCACTCACCTGGTGTGGTTTTCTTTTCCTGGGGCCCTGGAGCTCTTTTTCTCCGACTCGTCCACCCCCTCTGAGGTCTCCAGTTCCACTGACATCATTGCCTAATGTGATTCTTGCTGCCCTTACTCCTCTGGTCCTGTAGAGACATAAGGAGCCAGTGACGTGGTGCCCACTGCAGTCACTTTCCCGAACACCTGCTGGCTTTGCCCTCCTCAGAGCCACATAACTGAGGAGTCACCCATGTGCCTCAGGTGTGTTTTCTTTAAAAATAAAGCTCTGCTGTTACTAGGACTATATCTGAATACGGACAGAATTTGATTATGGATGGTGGATTAAGTAATAGCACTATATTGGTGTCAAACTTGCTGTTTGTTTGTTTTTTATAATTGTACTGTGATCATATAAGAGAATGTCCTTGTTTTAGGAGGCACAAACTGAGGTATTCAAAAGTAAAGGGGCACACCATCTACAATTGTTAAATCATTTCAGAAAATGTGTGTGTACATAGGGAGATGTAGGACATACACAAGTAAAGCAAATGAGGTGAAATGTTAATGGTGAATGTACTATTCTCATAACTTTTCTGTATGTTTGAAATTATATCAAAATTAAGTTACCTAAAACATAATAGGAAATATAATAAAGCTTTAAAAAATAAAAGTAGCACAGCAGCTCTGATTTTGCAAGCACATCTATGACCAGCCCATCCTACCTGTAAGGTGTGTGTGTGTGGGGGGGGGGGCCTCATGTAGAGGGCAGAACAGGGCTCTAACTGGACCAGTAAGCCACACCATTTTAAAGCAGAGCAGCTCAAAAGATGCCCAACAACCTGCATCAGCTACACTGAATCACCAAGCAAGCAAGACTGTCCCCAGGTTACTCCAGGCTCTGCTGGGCTCAAGGAGGCAACACGAGTTGGCCAATCAGTTACCGCTGTCTACTGCCAGGGCTAAGCCTCTGGCAGCCAGGTAAATATAGCCCCACAACACAACAAGCTCATCTGCTACCCCTGGAGGCCTCCACTCTGCCAGCATAAAGGGGCAACCCATCTGGGGACTTCCTAGATAAACAGTACAGTTGTACCAACAACCAATAAAGTGGCTCACAAAATCAAAGCTACTGACATGGCAAAATCAAGCCAAGGAAAAGAAAAGACCTTCATTTTTTACTTCCATCAGTATCTATTTACTAAGCATTTCCTATGTGCTCCACCCAGAAACAGGTGTCAAGGGGGACAAAGAAGTGGAAGAAATGTTCCTTCAAAGGTATAAAGAAAAAGAAAAACAACCTCTGTCTCACCCCAGATATAACCATTATTAATGTATTAACACATCTTTTCTGAGTTTTCTCTAGGTATATAGTTACATCTTTTGTTATCTTTTAGGATATTATAGTGGTTTGCTCAGCATGATCTTTCTGAACCTTCTCTTACTTTTAGAGTTTGCATTTATACAATGGGATTAATGATAGGAAGGATTGAGAACATAGAAAGTAAGGCTTTCAGCACAGTGTCTGCCACATGGTAAGCACTCAGTAAATATTAGATAGGGCTGTTTGTACTTGTATTTTGATTGAAGCTTAGATGTTCTCCAAGAATGCTTAGAGAATAAACAGCAAAAAGTGAAATAAGCCACATAGAAAGACATGCCTGGTATCACTTATATGTAGAATACAAAAAGATAAAAAGGTTGAAGTCATAAAAACAGAGTAAATAGAACAGTGGTTACCAGGGGCTGGGGAAGGGGGCAATGGGGAGAGGTTGGTAAGGGTACAAATTTTCAGTTACAAGATGAATAAGGTCTGAGGATCTAATGAACAGCATGGTGACTATAGTTGATAATACTGTATTGCATAACTGAAATTTATTGAGAGTATATCTTAAATAGTCTCACCAAAAAAAAGGTAAGTATATGAGGTGATAAATGTGTTAATTATCCCAACTAGGAGTCCTTCCACAATACATGTGTATATCAAATCATCACATTGTATACTTTAAATATATTATAATTTTGTCAATTATACCTCAAAAAAGCTGAAAAACAGGAAATAGAATGAATATATAGAAAATGAGACCTTCTCTTGACTCCAAATCAGATCTACTCCCCTCTGTAATAATGCTGATAACTAACTGTATGCTACATTAAGTCCAGAATGCAAAGGTAGGCAGGTGGTCATCACATGGAAAGAGTATTTAGAAAGAAGAGTATTTAGAAAGGCTTCTTGGGGAAGCCGGGATGGCTCAGTTGGTTAAGTGCTCACTTTGCAGCGCCAGGGACCAGGGATCGAATCCCAGCCCCGGCCCATGTGGAACCATGTGCTGGACTGGGAGCTCCCCCAGTTCAGTTCTCTGTCTCTCTATCTCTCTCTCTGTCCAAAATAAAAAAAAATATATATATATATTTAGAAAGGCTTCTTGGAGAGGGCTTACCCAGGGCCCTCAATGATAGACAGGTTGGGGTGAGCAGGAGGAAGGGCCTCTAGATCAAGGAACAAATATGACCAAAGTAAAAATGGGACAGACCACAGAGATGGTGTAAGGCTACCCACCTATGCATCCTTTCACTGAGAGACCAAAGTAGACTCTGCCAGTTACAAAATGAACCCACACCAGCTTGCCCACTCTGATCTTGACAGACTTTTTTTTTTAATATATATTTTTATTTATTTTTGACAGAGAGAGAGAACTGAACTGGGGGAGCTCCCAGTTCAGCATATGGTTCCGCACGGGCCAGGGCTGGGATTCGATCCTCAGTCCCCGGCGCTGCAAAGTGAGCGCTTAACCCACTGAGCCATCCCAGCTTCCCCTTGACAGACTTTTAAGAAAGTATCTGAGGAGAAACCGGGATGGCTCAGCAGGATAAGTTCTCCCTTTGCAGCCCTACAGACCAAGGATCAAATCCCAGCCCCTGCCTGTCCGGACCCATATGCTGAACTGGGGTGTGCTTCCCATGCGGGAGGCCCCATTTTGGTTATCACCCCCCTGGTTCGGCCCTTGGCTCGAGGGGGCATGCCTCCCATGAAGGAAGCCCCCAGCCCAGTTCCTGCCCTATGTAGCCCCTGCCCATCTGTGTGGAAGAAAACGATGTCAAAAACTGATGACATACAACGGACCCTCCCCCTTCTCTCTGCCTGTCTCTGTCCAAAAAATTAAAATAAATCTTAAAAAAAAGATTCCAGATCTGTTGGGATACAAAATATGTGATCTTCATATTAAAAAGTATATATATATGTATCTGAGTTCCACATCCTTGGGGACCCTGAGAGCCAAGATTTGTCCCATGCTGTTCAGCACTCAAGACTGCAGAGAGAGGAGAGGATACTGGGATAGGAACTCTGGGGTGCCCAGAGTAGAGGACGGCTGTAGTAAAAGACCCCAGAACCTTTAAACAGGTGGCAGATACACTTGGCCATACTGAGGACACACCCCAGGCACCCAAGGACTGCAGCTTCATGCTCCTTACAGGTGAAACTAAAAATAGGCAAAGTCAAGAACAAGTGCACTCTGGTTACCTAGACTGTCAATCGAGATAACTTAGGTAAACTTCCTGTATCTAATTATCAAGCTGGACAATAGTAACTGTATTTGATTCTATCTGATCATTAACTGTTTTATTTGGTAATAATTGTATGCTCTTGGGAGGGTGTAGTCTTGCTCAAACAACAAGGCCTTTTCTTTTAAAAATACAAAAAGGGGAAGGGAAAGCGGCTTCCACATACGCCACCCTGGCATTTCTTTTCTCAGCCACATTTTATTTGTGGCAGCACTTTATTTGTGCCAGTGTACCCTCAGGTACATCCTCTGTCCACTCTCCTCAACCTCAGTCCTACCTGAGAGCCCATAATTTCACCCAGGCTCACAGGGGGCCTAACTCTGGCCCCAGTTTCACTGGTGTAGTTCAAGGCTACAGAAAATAGGTTCTCAGCAAAGAGTTGTTGAGTAAAAAATCCAAAGAAAAGAAGGCAGGCAGGCAGGTAATGGTCTCACATGCATACTGCCAACAATTTGCAGTTTTTTTGGTTTTGGGTGGTTTTTTTGTTTGTTTTGTAGGATTTTATGGTTTTATTAGTACATATACCATGTGCACACAAGTTGTCTATTCATTTTCTTTGCTGTGCAGCCTAGCATTGGGATTGGTGACTCTGATGGCTAGCTGGGCTGCTCTTTCCACATAGATAGCTTTGCAGTTTTTTGAAGAGACAGTGTGAGCAATCTCAGCACAGTACAATTTGTTGCACATCAGCAATATTTCAAGCTCCTTGATGTTGTGAACCAGGAACTTCCGAAAGCTATTGGCAGCATGTGCTCTGTTTTCTTGTTACTCCCATAACCAATGTCGGGCATCACAATCTGGCCTTGAATCTTCTGGGCACCGTATTGTCAATGCCTCTGGATTTTGGCCAGTTATGCTTAATTTTGATATATTGGTATAACTGGTGCCAGATGGACTTTTTGGTTTTCTTTATGATGATCTTGGGCTTCATGAGGGGGTCCTCAGGCAGCCATCATACCGAGTAGGAGATGGCTGCCAGCTCCACAGGCAGACTGAGGAACAGCAACAAGATGCAGTTTTTAAAAACCACCCTGAAAAGTAATCTGCTGTCCACTACACTTCAACAGTTTTCTAAATTCAAAACATGATTTAACAATTCTGCTTTGAAAGCAAGATACCAGCTTATTCCACCCAGCAACAAGAATACAGAGTCCTAATGCAGGCTAAAAATTCTATCTGCGCCAGGGGGTGGAGAACATTCTCTGGAAGGCTCAATACATTCATCTCACACAGGCTGGGTGCCAGGACAGGTGCCCTCTAGTCATCCCTGTGGTCTGGTTACTGTTCCTCAAGGGAGTGGCCATGTAGTGTGACATTCAGAAGCCACCTTACAATATCAGAAATAATTCACGCCATTCTCTGAAAAGCTACTTGTCTACACTTAGTCTGGCTGACCTCTATACCTGAACCTTTTTCTTTGCAGGAACCACTGGGATCTCTAGAAAATTAAAGGCTAAACCATAAATGTAGAAACTTTCTATCCTTCAACCTCTCATTATCAACAAGCAGCTGCCGCACCTCCCAACAAAAACAACAAAAAAGATTCCATTCTGGAAATACACTTTCAGAAGTATTAATAGTAATCGGAACCAAAATTATTGGTAACCATTAATAAGTTAGAAAACAATTCAGGGTAGGACTGCTCAAATGACAGTAAACCATAGAATCATGGCACAGCTGTGACAACCTGATGATGGGTTGCATCCACACAAGGAAAAGTCTACATAAACTTATTTTAAAAAGGACTCCAAATGCAAACTACAACTATATACAAAAGTATGTAAGTATACTAACGATGACAGGAAAGGAATTTAGAAAGCTATAAATGTTATTTGTTGGACTTTTTTGGCCAATTGGCTCCTTCTTTTATATAAAGTGGCTCAATTCTCTTAAAAAGGGGGAAGGAAGCAAGGGAGAGAGGGAGAGATGGAGAGAGAGAAATTGGACCAAGCAAACTAGCTAAGTAGTCAACTGCACTAACCAGTCAAAAGGAAGTCCCCTGGACCTTTTACCTTGTTCTTACAAATTCCAGAACGTTTGATCTTCCCTATCTCTCTTTCTCCTACTTCCAAAAAACAGTGACTCTCTTTATAAAATCTAACCTCCATAACAGTAATTCCTATACTCCTAGCTGTTCACCCAGTCACTACTGGTTTTCACTCCCACGCCTATCTGACAGAAGTGGCATCAACTTCCCTAACAATGTTCCTTCTAGCAGATCCAGAATACTCATTTGAAAACTTTTGCCTCTGGTTAATTGTAGGCTCAAGGCACGAGGGCTTCTAAAAGAACAGACATATTCAAAGATGTTTAATCCTTCTCCATGGAGACTCATGTCCAGCAAATCTCAGAAAGTCAGTTAAATTGGTGCACTGTTGGCAGATGGAAACAATCTAAGGACTACATTATCACTCAGTCCCCATCTGGTGGTCAAAAAAAGCACAACAGAGACTTGATCTATAATAATTCTCCTTTTTTATTTATTTCTTTTTTGCCCTGAAAAACTGAAAGAAGGGAATAGACCTCGGACAGTAGGAAGGAGGGGGAAGGGAAGGTAGGGCGACCAGCTCCCTAGAGTTAGAATAATTCTCCTGACTCTGGAGTTGTGACACTTCAGTGGCCAGATACTATGACTTAGCACCTGTCAGATGCCCATTACATGAGCTACTGTTGTTGTTATCCCACATGCACAGAGGAGGAAACAGCCAGAGACAAAGTGGCTGCTTAAACTCCTGCACTGGGGCCTCCCTTCCCAGCCAACAGCTAGTGGTTTAGCATCAGGAGTCCCTACCTGCTTCCTAGAAGATTGTTAGAGGCTCAGAGTCCACTCCAGTATAGAACTGGCATCACATTAATAAGAGGTGATTATCCACAAGTGCCCTTGTTCTGTTTCCCCAGTTAAACCAAAAGCTTCCTAAGAGATAGATCAAGACTCAGGCAGACTCAATTTCTCAGAGTCCACATACCATGTTCCAAATCACCCAGCACCCTGGGGAGTCACCAACCTGAGTTATAATTGTTGTAGATGCACAAATGGAATACCTAAGAAAGCTTGCTAAACAGAGGAATGTGTAGATAAGAAAATATTGGTTAAATTCTAAAATACCAGGTAAAAAAATTAAAAATTTAAGTGGGTACTATGTCTCTAAATTAACTGGTATGAAAGCAGGTTTTATATTTCTTCAACTGACTTATTTCCTCCCTTCCTTCCTCCCTCCTCCTTTCCTTCTCCCTCTTCCCACCCCCCTTTCTTATGGTCTGAATTTTATAATAAACTGTTTATATTTCTCAGGCCTCTGAGCTTGCTCAGGCCATTCTTAACCCCCCGGGCCCAGCTGAGCTAGCTTCTGAATTTACCCACCCATGCTGTTTTCTGTTGTTCCCTCAGTCTACTGCTCCCCTCTCTGGGATTCAAAAGGCTCAGGGTCTCCCCTGAAGCCCCTATGTTTGGCTGCTCTCTCAACATCAGAGCTGTGTGCCCCAGCAACTTTTTTTTTTTTTAATATATATATATATATATATTTTTTTTATTTTGACAGAGGAGAGAGAGAGAGATACAGAGACAGAGAGAGAACCGAACTAGGGGAGCTCCCAGCTCAGCACATGGTTCCACACGGCCGGGGCTGGGACTCGACCCCCGGTCCCCGGTGCCGCAAAGCGCGCGCCCAACCCACCGAGCTATCCCCGGCTTCCCCATCCCAGCAACTTTCTGAACCCTATACACAGGATCAGTTCCACATAAGCTCACCATTGTCCTGCAGACTGCTCTTCCCAGACCTGTGAGAGCTTGGATTCCTTTTCCTAGCAACTATTGAAGCTAATGAGGCCTCCATTTTCTCCTGTCTGAAGGCAGACCTCTGGTCATTGGTGCAGCTTCCTTCCCACACCCCATGGGTGTGTGTGGGTATGTGTGTATCTGTTCTCCACGCTTTAAGCTGAACAAATACCTTGCAATTGTATATGTCTTTGTTTATGATCTTACCCCACCTACTTATATTGTGGATGGTTGCAGTTCAAAAATGAGGTATTATTTCTCACAGAAACCATGTGTAATATGTGCCCCATACGTTTTTAGTGATAAAACACAAAATACAAGAATCCCAGGCTCTCCATTTCCCGAGTTATAGGATCTATTCCTTCTCTCTTTATATCCCCTAAAAGCTTTTTACCTTTAAGTGACAATACCTGTTTCTGTTTAACAATACCATAACTGGGGCAATTCTTAATGGTGCCACATACTCCCATCAGGTCTCACCAGATGTAAACAAATAGGTTGTTCACCTATCACTAAAGTTCTGTTCTGAGTATCTGTCTACAGAGAAAGAGTAAATTCTAACATCCTACTTATAACCCTACATATGATCTAGGGAACAAAGAATGATCGAACTATTGTGGAGGGAGCAGAAAAGCAGGAGGGCGGAAGCCAGAGACAGGAAGGTGCATCTCTTCAGAGCTCCCAAATCTCTGTGGCTTTCTCCATTTTTCACCTGGAAAATGGAACAAATACCTGCCCTGTGTTCTTATACCACAAGGCTACTGGGAGGATCAAATAAGACAATAAGGGGAAGTTGGATGGCTCAGTGTGTTAAGCACTCACCTTGCAGCCCCAAGGACCGAAGATCGAATCCTGGCCTCAGCCTGAGTGGACCCATACACTGAACTGGGGAGTGTCCCCAGTTCAGTTCTCACCGGGGTGAGACCCCGGCCCAGTTCCTGCCCTGCGCAGCCCCGTGCCCACCTGTGGAATAAAACTATGTGGAAAAACCAATGATGTACAACTATGGAGATTGTTCTGGGCCCTCCCCCTTCTCTGTCTCTGTCTCTCTCTCTTGGTCAAAAACAATAAAAATAAATCTTAAAAAAAATAAGACAATAACCGCAAAACCATTTTATAACAAATGTTAAGTTACACAAACATTACAAAAGGAACAGAGAATGAACCCAGAGCTGTTTACTAGCTGGTGTATGTACCCTCGGAGACACTCCTGGTGAGCTTTTCAGACCTTGCCAGGATACTGTGAACAGGAGGAAGAAGCTCTATTCCTAGATGCAGCATGGAGATGAACTTGTTAACAGTTTAAAATCCAACATTTTTAAGGGTACACTCCCTACCAACGGCGAGTTTTGCATCCTTCCAGCAAACAGATGTGTTGAGGAGGTACAACCTGTTTTCTACCTTAAACAGCCACTTGACTGGCCCTGCCCTGCTCCCAGACCTCAGGGAGGCTAGAATGAAGGGAGGAGTAGACGTATCAGTTTACTAGGGTCACTTCTGGGCTCCAACTTACTGTTGACTATTGCTATAGATACAGCTCACCTTTGGGAATAAAAAGGCAGTTGGGCCCTGCACAAATGGCATGGTTTGAGAGCTAGAAAGATTTGGGTTTGAGATCTGGAGTCCCAATGTTTAGTAGTTCCATAGCTATAGGTAAGCCATAACCTCTGGAAAGGCTGTGTTTCATCCATAAAATAAACAAAATTCTCTCTGCTCCACATTCTCAAGTGTGCTGTGAGAACTAACTGAGCTAAGGTGTGTAATAAGTGTCTCATGAAATGTAATGCTGCCTCAAATGCTGATATTCTATGAGAAAGTTGTTGGCAAAATGAGGAGCTGGGTGATTATGAAACACTGAGGAAGAATATGAAATCTAGTGACTCCATAGGTAATTCTGAGTTGGTCACATCTGAGGACTTGACTCAGCTTTCATTCTCTAGCAGTGTTAGGAAATGGGAATATGATGTTTGACAATTAAGTTTGCAAACTCGTCCTAGAAAAAGTGCTCCATAACTCACTGCTGAATATCACTACAGTCACCTCTGAAGCACTCCCCTTGGGAAGCTATGCACCAACACCAGCGCCTAGTCAACCCTTCAAAGCAATTTTGGAACTCTTTTTCTGGAATGGCCATCACAGCCACTGTCATATTACCTTTAATGTCCTACATGTCATCAAAATGTCTTCCTTTCAATGTTTCCTTTATCTTTGGGTAAAAAAAAAAAAAAATTCATTGGGGGCCATATCCGGTGAGTAGGGAGGTGTTCCAATACAGTTAATTGTTTACTGGCTAAAAACTCCCTCACAGACAGTGCCTGTGAACTGCTGCACAATTGTGATATAAGAGCGATGAGTTGCTGGCAAAAAGTTCAGGTTGTTTTCATCTCACTGTCTCATGCAGCCTTTTAAGCACTTCCAAATAGTCAAGTTGGTGGACTGTCCAGTACAAATTCTCTGATATCAAAAAAGGTTAGCAACATCGTTTTGACTCTTGATTTGCACTGACAGAACGTTTTTTCGTTGTGGAAAATTGGCTGACTTCCATTGAGCAGTTTGATGCTTTGCTTCAAGGTCATATTGGTACACCCATGTTTCATCATCAGTGATAACATGGCCCAAAACATCATCTTGCTTCTCAAAAAGGTCTTGGCAAACTACAACTCTCCTTTGCTTTTGTTCCTTGATGAGCTCCTTCAGGACCATTTTTGTACGCACCTTTCTCATGCCAAGATTTTCAGTTAAGATTCTCCTAACTGTTTCTATATGGATGTTTGTTTACTTGGTCTGCTATGCTTCTCACAGTCAGCCTACAATTTTGATGCACAATTCAACACATTTTTGCAATGTTTTCATCAGTTCTGCTTGTTACTGGCTGCCATGACCTCTCTTCTTAAATGATGCTTTCTCTCTCCTCAGAAAAATGTTTAATCCATTTGTACTGCCATTTTCTTCATGGTGTTATCCCCATAAACTTGGACTACCGGTACTAACATGTCCCTGATTTCACATCCACTCTTGCCAAATTTAACAAGAAATTTAATGTTTGTTGCTCTAATTCAAGCTCCGACATTCTTGAGACAGCACATAAACAATAATAATAATGAAAGCCACTCAGCAACACACCGCCACACACTGACACAAACACAGCTGAGAAACACTGATATACCAAGGCTATGAAACCTTACTCAGCTGTTTGTACAATGCTGTCAAAAAAAAGCACACAGTGGCAAGTTTGCAAACTTAATTGTCAGACCTCATACCTGTTCTTTCCGAAGTCAGACATGTGACCACTACAGCTAGAAAATCCACACTGCAAATGCTCTTCAATGCTGGGAGCAGCAGATAGGGTGAATCAGTTCTAATTCAACAAGGCATTTGATGAAAGGAGCCTCCCAAAACCCTGAGGAAACCACATCAGCTAGGTCAGAGGTGTCCAACATTTTGGCTTCCCTTGGTCACACTGGAATAGCTCAGCAGGTTGAGCACTGGCCTTGTAGCCACAAGGTCAAGGGATCAAATCCTGACAATAGCCTGTGCAAACCCATATGCTGAACTCGAGCGCAACTGGTCAGCCAGGATGGTGGCAAAGGTTCTCATCCGCCATGTGGGAGACCCCCCAGTTCAGTTCCCACCCCATGCAGCCCCACATCCACCTGTGTGGAATGAAACCATGTCACAACTAATGATGTACAACTATGGAGACTTGATCTGAGCCCTCTCCCCTTCTCTCTCTCCTGTCTCTCTCGCCTTCTCTCAAATAATAAAAAAAATCTTTAAAAAAAAAAACCCCAAAAAACGGGAAGCCAGGATGGCTCAGCAAGTTAAGTGCTCATTTTGCAGCCCTGGGGACAGAGGATCAAACCCCTGGCCCCAAGCCTGTGTGGACCCATATGCTGAACTAGGGTCCCATGCAGGAGGCCCCCAGTTTGGTTCTTGCTCCCTGGTTCAGCCCCTGGCTCAAGGGGTGGGGTGAGGGGAGTGCCTTCCATGTGAGAGGCCAATAGCCCAGTTCCTGCCCTGTGTGGCCCCTGCCCACCTGTGTGAAATGAAACTATGTCAAAAACTGGTGACTTACAAATGTGGAGACTGCTTTGGGCCCTCTCTCTTCTCTGTCTTTGTCAAAAACAATAAAGTAAATCCTTTAAAAAAAGGGGAAGGGGGGGGAATGCCAGGATGGCTCGGTGGGTTGAGCACTCATCTTGCAGTCCTGGGGCCCAAGAATTGTATCCCAGCCCCAGCCTGTGCGGACCCATATGCTGAACTGGGTGGGGTAAATCCCCAGTTTGGTTCTTGCTGAGGCGAGGTTCCCATATGGGAAGCCCCCAGTTTGGCTCCAAACCCAGGCGTGCTTCCCCTGTAGAATGACCACAGCGGGGGTGTGCCTCCCATACAGGAGGCCCCTGGCCTGGTTCCTGCCCTGCACAGCCCCACGCCCACCTGTGGAGTGAAACTATATTGAAAACTAATGATGTACAATGATGGACACTGCTCTGGGCCCTCCCACTTCTCTCTGTTTCTCTCTCTGTTAAAAACAACAATAAATCTTTAACAAAAAAAAAAAACAGAATTGTCTTGGGCCACACATAAAATACACTAACACTAATAGTTGATGAGCTAATAAAAAGTTGCAAAAAAAATCTCATAATGTTTTAAGAATTTGTGTTGAGCTTCATTCAAAGCCGTCCCAGGTCACAGGTTGGATATACCTGATCTAGGTCAATAGCTTTTGACTTTACAGAATAAATGGCCTGAGGTCTCCTCCAAACTCTGGTGCTACCACTCCTCAGGAAATCTTATACACAAGCTTCACCCCTTTCCTTTTATTAATCACTGGGTAAATTCAATCCCACAGTTCACTGAATGGATGACTATTGAGCTCTTGATAAAGAGCAAATGCAGACAAGAAATCCAAGAAAAGTGGGGGCTTTAGGGACACAAAGCTCTTGCAACAGATTTACTAAACACAAACTTGCACATCTGAGCAACAAGTGACCAGAAAACACAACAACTGCTAACTAAGGGTACTAACCTCTCAAAAATCAACCAACCAGGAAAACCCAAGACTTCTCTGGCAGTCTTTTCTTACAGGTAGGGGGTATGCTTGTCTCTAGCATGCTCAAATGCAGACACCAGGACAAAACCTGAATAACAGTAAAGAGCTCAGAGAAGGGGCCAGGAGTCTACTGTTGCTGGTGCTGATGAGTCCTGGTAAAGAATACTTCCTACTTCAAATGAAATACATACAAGACCCATCCTGTTCCCTGAGTGCCACCACCTGACATGAGAGGACTGGGTCTCAGGCCTGAGAAGATGAAGACTCTCTAGTACCATGAGAAGCACCTGGGAGGTTAGGGGGCTGAAACCCTGAATAATTCTAAAATGGTCAGGCTGGGAGCTTATAAAAACAAAGCCTAGGCACCAGACATCCCACAAGGCTATAGCTATAAAATGCTGATGAGACTGTGGGTCACCCTGAGGTACCATCAAACAAAGATTATTCTAACTTTGGAACAATCTTAAAAGTATGTGTCCTATGGACTAAGTAGAGTCAGTCACATTTCCCTTTACTCAAGTGCATCAACTGTCACCTGTGGTTTCAGAATTCTCATAAACAATGACTAGGAATAACATTTGGTGGTAGAGGGAGAGAGTGGGTGATTAAGATGCTTCTGTTAAATTTCCATTTTGGAAAACCTAGAAGTGCTAGGATCTCCCAGGTGCTTTCCTGTCTACAGGTTTGAAAAGGTTCTATGGAACCTTAGCAGCATACTTACAGGGGGTCCTCAAGTTCACCCAGCAAACCAGTGGTACAGAGGAAGAGCACAGACTAAAGTCCAACAGATCTGGGCACACCAGGTGAAGTCACTTTTAAGCAGAAGAAACTATGAAGAAACTAAGATCAAGAAAATTGGGGATGGGGAAGCCAGGATGGCTCAGAAGGTTGAGTGCTCACATTGTAGCCCCAGGGTCTGAGGATCAAGTCCTGGCCCTGGCCCATGAGGACCCATATGCTGAACTAGGGTGTGCTTCTCACCCCAGTTCAGTTCCCACAGGGCGAGTTACCCATGTGAGAGGCCCCAGGTTTGGCTCCCAACTAAGGTGTGCCTCTCATATGGGAGGACTCCTGGTTCTCAGGGGCATGCCTCCCATGTGGGAGGGCCCCCTGCCTGGTTCCTGCCGGGCACAGCCCCACACCCACTTGTGGAATGAAACTATGTCAAAGACTGATGACATACAACTATGGAAACTGCTCTGGGCCCTCCCCTTCTCTCTCTGTCTCTGTCAAAAATAAAATCTTTTTATTTTTTTAATTTATTGATTTTTGACAGAGAGAGACAGAGAGGAGGAGGGCCCAGAGCAGTCTCCACAGTCGACATTAGTTTTCCATATAGCTTCACTCCACAGGTGGGCACAGGTCTGCGCAGGTCAGGAACTGGGCCAGGAGCCTCCCACATAGGTCCCAGCAAGAACTGAACTGGGGGTACACCCCAGTTTAGCATGTGGGTCCACATGGGCCGGGGTCGGGATTCGATCCTCGGTCCCCGGGGCTTCAAAGCGAGCGCTCAACTCGCTGAGCCATCCCAGCTTTACCATAAAATAAATCTTTAAAACAAAATTGGGGATGCTGAAATGACTCAGCAGGTTAAGTGCTTGCTTTGCAGCCTCAGGATCCAGAGACTGAGTCCCAGTCCCAGCCCGTGCAGACCCATATGCTGAACTGGGTTGTGCTTCCCTTGTGGAAGGCCCCCAGTTCGGTTCCCACCTGGGGTGGGCTTCCCATACAGGAGGCACCTGGCCAGTTTCCTGCCCTGCGCTGACCCATATCCACCTGAGTGGAATGAAATTATAACGGGGGGAAAAAAAAGTGATGATGTATGGCTGTGGAGCTCTGAGCCCTCCTCCTTCTCTCTGTCTCTCTGTCAAAGAAATGAAAAAAGGGAAGAAGGGAGGAAGGAAGGAAGGAAGGAAGGAAGAAAGAAAAGAAAGAAAAAACAAAGTAATATGGCCAAGGTCACTCAAAGAGGTAACAGTAAAGTTGGGACCAAACCTGTGTCCCCAGCTAACATGTATGTGAGAAGAGTAGATGTCACTACAAACTACTAGCAACATGGAAAGCAAGGCTATACTACATTGCATTTACACATGCAGTGGAGGGGTTTTCTAAATCACTGAGTTTTTTTTGTTTTGTTTTTTTTTCTGTAAGAAAAATGGAGCTCAATCCTAGAATTTCTGAGATGTAAATGCTTAGCCTCCTGTGTGACAATTCAGAAGACTGTTGCTGCCGGTCCCCACAACACTCACCTTGTCTCATTCAGATTACACAGCAACTAGAGAAGATTGTTTCCTGGCAAGTCCTGCTTTTGTTGACTAGCAGGGCAGGCCAAGGCTGGAGATGGTTGGTCTCAAAGAGGGGGATGGCACCCCCGACCACTCGGTCCCTGAAGGGAAGCAGCCAGACCTGGTGGGGCTTTGGTGGACAATAAAGTCAGAGGCTCAGGCACATCCCTATATCAGGGGAAGTCACAATTGGCTCTGCACATCTCTATAGTACCCATTGTCATAGTAACTATGAAAAATTGATGATCTGGTTCTGAGAATCTGAAAGCGTGTCCTCTATGTATTCAGTGTTTAAAGTCTCTTTACTCCTATCTTTCCACTAAAAATATGAGGACTGTCCAGAAAGTATCCAGCCATGTAATATAAAAAAATAGAGGCATTTATGGCTGGATTTTTCCTGGACAGCCCTTCTATATTCTGTCTTGGAAAGAGTAGTGTGATGGATAAGAAGTTTGTCAATACAAATTTCTTACTAAGATTAGCAACTCCATAGGCCAAGGCATTGATCAATTTAATGAGGTAAGTCCTATATCTCACTTTGGACCTGTTTGGGATCTTAACATGTTTCCACAGGCCTGAAAAGTGATGTTATTATTCCCAGGCTTTTTCACAATGACTGCCCAGATTCTGGCAGTGGGGATAGGGGTGCGGGGGTGAATGGGTGGAGTGGGGACAAGGAAACAAGCTCAGACCAACTCCAAGAAGCTGGCCCCATCCTGCATAGGCTTGTGTCTATGGCAGCAGCAACTATTGGACTTTTTCAGAATAAGAAGCTCAGCTTGGGGAAGCTGGGATGGCTCAGTAGGTTAAGTACTTGCTTTGCAGTCCTGGGGACTGAGAATTGAATCCCAGCCCTGGCCCATGTGGACCCATATGCTGAACTGGGACATGCTTCCCATGCAGGAGGCCACCAGTTCAGTTCTTGCCCCCACCCACCCCCCGCCCTTGGTTAGGCCCGTGGCTCAAGGGGGCATGCCTCCCATGAGGGAGGCCCCTGGCCCAGTTCCTGCCCTGCATGGCCCCTGCCCACCTGTGTAGAACGAAAACCATGTTGAAAACTGATGACATACAACTATGGAGACTGCTCTGGGCCCTCCCCGTTCTTTCTGTCTCTCTGTCTCTGTCAAAAACAATAAAATAAATCTTAAAAAAAAAAAAGAAGCTCAGCTTTTAGTAACAGATTACATACTTGCAACACTCCTCTAAAACACACTTAAAAAGCAGAAAAATCAAAGTGGCAGAGTGGTTACTTAGCAAAATGCCCTGAAACTCTCTTTTCAGGTACTCTAGCTCTTCAACTAAGCCTTCTAAGATGGAAGGGAAGAAATAACAGATCACTATGTGTTACTCGGCCTGGTCTGTTACATTTCCTCAGGCATGTGCAATACCTTCCTCACCAGTATGAAATTCCCAGAACAGCCTCCCCATGCACTGGCAGTAACTCAGTGTCTGTATAAGTGCCATATGTGACTATTAATTTGGATACAAATGTACTATATTTTTCCATATATATGATATTTTTGTCTAAAATTGTTAAATCAAAAATTGGGGGCAAAAAACCTGAAAACCTTAATCTTTAAAGGTGTTTGTACCCGCATGTTCATCGCAGCACTGTTCACAGTGGCCAGAACATGGAAACAACCAAAATGCCCTTCGATAGATGACTAGATAAAGAAGATGTGGTACATTTACACAATGAAATACTACTCAGCGATAAGAAATGATGAAATACAGTCATTTCTGGCAACACATGGATGGACCTAGAGACCATCTTATTAAGCGAAATGAGTCAGACTGAACAAATCCGGAAAAATATGACCTCACTTATAGGTGGAATATAAAACTGAAAGTTACAAAGACACAGAGACCTATGGACACACTCAATAACTTGGTGATTGCCTGAGGGAAGGGGAGGAGGGGGGAGAGGGCACCAGCATTATGGACACACTCAATGGTTTGATGTTTACCTGGAGAGGAGGGAGGAGGGGGGAGGGAGAGTTGTGGGGGGAGGTGGGTGGGAGTGGGCACCAGATGTGTGGTGTTGGAGGGGGATCTAATTCTGGGAGCTGAGCACATAATGCGATGCATGGGTGATGGGATGTGGAGTTGTACATCGGGAAACTATCTAATTGTTACCAATCAATGTCACCCCATTAAATTTAACAATAAAAATAAATAAATAAAAATTGGGGTCATGTTATACATAGGAGTAACCCATATATTGATTTCTTAATGTTGGATTAGAAAAGTAGGGGGCATTTTATACATGGGGGCATCTTATACATGGCAAAATATGGTAAGTCTTTGTATTTCAGTATACTTCCTGACATGGAGACTAAACCCCTCCATATGAAAGTTTCTAGGAGACAGATTCAATAAATCTAATAGCAAGCACATGTACAGAAGTCCTTTCTGCACAGCACAATGCCAATGTGCTGATGTGACACCAAAGCAGTTGAAGCAATGACTGAATTGCATGATGATCTCTAGAGCCAACTTGTGGTAAGAACTCAACAAATGTTTCCTGACCTGAGCCCCAGCCAAAAGAATATCCACTGGCCACACACAGGCTGAAAGGCAGCACAGGGGTATGGTTAAGGCACAGGCTTTGGTCAGGCACAACTCTGGGTCATCCACATACCAGTTGGGTGGTCTTAGAACAGCTCCTTAACCTCTTAAGAGTCTCTGTTTCTTCATCTGTGAGGGTAGTAATAAAAATTCTG
The DNA here is from genome assembly GCA_004027555.1 of Craseonycteris thonglongyai. NCBI lineage: Eukaryota > Metazoa > Chordata > Mammalia > Chiroptera > Craseonycteridae > Craseonycteris > Craseonycteris thonglongyai. The sequence goes on from PVKE010015774.1 coordinate 30,854, forward strand.
CAAGGTAGGTATAAAAATTAAATGAGATAAATTACTAATAAAACTGACATATGTTGCTGATTAATACACTAAAGAAAGTGTCACTTAAAAGTTTAAAGTTAACAAATACTCCCATATACTTTAGACAAGAAATAGAAATTCCCTTGCCTTTATGAAAAGCTTTCTTAGGCAATCAAATCTGTATAGGGGTTATAGACTTTGAATTGAAGGCTCACTATGAACAACCTTGGGATTTCTAACAAAATAAATTTTGCAAAAGACCTAAAAGATGATCACCATAGTTCAAACTCTTTCGATGAGACTCTGAACATGACTTAGATGAAGGTCCCTTTATGCTACAGAGGGTTAGGATGGGGGTCAGGACACATTATTATTTTTCTTTAGAGCTGATGATCATCACTATAAATAAAAAATGAGTTAACTGAATATTTTACTCAATACTGTAATAAACCTGATTTGTATTTGTATCTCATGACAATCAATCCCCAACCCAGTGGTTCTCAGTTAGGGCCATTTTGCACCCCCAGGTGATATTGGCAATGTCTAGAGACATGTTTGGTTGTTACAAATGAGGGGTGGGCCATGCTACTGGCATCTAGTGTAGGTAGAGGCCAGGGATACTGCTCAACATCTCACAATGCACAGAAAGCACAAACACAATTGCACATATTCACCACCACCACCACAACTATCCAGCCCAGCACTGAGGTTGAGAAACCCTGCTCACACCTAAGAAACAGTGCTAAGGTAATTCAGAAAAGGATATGATGAGTCTAATACTTTTCTCATCCCTTTCTCCGTTTATAGAGACACAAGGTGAGATTTGCTTAGACATGATGCTTCACACTGTCCATCACACCTTTATGAAATATACTTTACAGAGATCGCAGGGGAAACTGAATTTCCACCAAAAAAACAGAAGCTGTTAGGGGTGGGGCTACTTGGCACTGTCCATAGATGAAAATGAAAAGGGTAACAGTACCTTCCTCGGAATAAGACTGATTTCTACTTGGGCCCCTAAGAGGCAAAACCTTTTAAGCAAGCTCAGTAATGAAGCCAGGCAGAGGTGAAGCCCCTGACAGAATTGTATTTACTGGCTACTTTGTGGGATAAAACAAAAAACTGGGAGAAATATCATTATCATTTATTAGCCTGGTATCTAACTGACAAGTAGGCTAAGAATCAGAACTAAGTTCTACCACCAGGTCTGTACTAGCTAATCATATTATATGATTTCCCTGGAACTCCAACTCCTCATTTATAAAACAAGAGGCATTTCTCAATGAGCTGCAGGGAGGATGGCATTTAACAAGAGGCAAGAAGAGGAAGGGCTGGCTGTGTCCACCCCGTCTCCAGCTGCCAAAGCAGCTGTCCTGCTTCTTGCTATACTTCCTCTGAAAATGAGTTGCACTGCTTCTAAAAATAAGGTCTAGAAAATAATGAGGGTTATGATGTTGGTAGTTAAATTAAGAACTACCTAAGCAAGCCTTTTATGATCCATTATAACACTTATGTCATTATAGTATTTATTTGCTTACATGTCTGTTTTCCAGATTATAGCTCATTTGTCTCCTACTGCCCAACAAAGGGTATCCCCAATGAGGATTTGCTGAGTGACTGAATGATTTTCCAAATGCAAGGTATTCTCAAAATCACGGTATTCTCAAAGCGCAGATGACAAATCAGATGACAAAGAAGACAGTCAAATGTGAATCCCGGGGGGGAAGCCAGGATGGCTCAGTGGGTTAAGTGCTCACTTTGCAGCGCCGGGGACCAGGGATCGAATCCCGGCCCCGGCCCATGCGGACCCATGTGCTGAACTGGGGAGTTCCCCCAGTTCAGTTCTCTCTCTGTCTCTGTATCTCTCTCTCTCTCCCTCTCTCTCTGTGTCAAAAACAATAAACAATTAAAAGAAAAAACAATAAAAATAAATCTTAAAAAAAAAATGTGAATCCCGGGGATACTGGGATGGCTCAAAGGGTTGAGCACTTGTTTGCAGCCCTGGAGTCCAAGGATCAAATCCTGGCCCTGAACCTACCCTGTACAGACCCATTTGCTGAACTGGGGTGTGTCCC
>PVKE010015775.1:0-32899 GCA_004027555.1 Craseonycteris thonglongyai
CGGTACCGTCTTGCGCTGACTTTTGAGATCCTTAGATGCTGATGGAGAAGATTCAGAACGGTTGTAGGGGACACTCCAACCATTTCTGCAAGCTGCTTCTTGTTCAACCTGGCATCTTCCACTACGTGTTTCCAATTTTTTGGACAATATCTGAGGAAGTGGCCTCAACGGAGCATCCTGGATGGAGGTCGTCGTCAGTCGACTCTCTGCCTCGCTGGAAAAGCTGTGCCTATAGATGCCAAGAAAGAGGGAACGCAGAAGAACAAGGCAGAAGACGGTGATGGCGGACGAGTCCTGGCAGCCGGAACACGCGGACCTGGATCGGGGAACTCAGAGGAGGCGAGTTTGGGGAGAGGCGGTGGGTGGGCTGCAGGTTTCTGTGACTCCCGCTAGGACGGGGCTGGAGTCCAGCTGCCTGGACTTGGTCGCTGGAGGCTCCTTGGTGGTTGAGGGCGGCAGCAGCGTGCTGGGACCTACACGGTGGCCGTGGCCGCTGGACAGAGGACCCACGGGAACCACAACCCTTCCTGTAGCGTCGGCAGCACACGACGGGGCCGTATTTCCTGGGCAGAGTTGTCCTGAAAACGGAAAACGAAACCCGAGCACGCTAACAGCGTCGACCGCGTCATCTAACTCCTACCACACTGGCCTCAGCTGTCAGCGTGTTTTATTATTATTTTAATAATAACGTTTCCAAATATATTGGAAACATCCATTCCTCTGTCTCCGCCACCACTGTCACCGTCTCTTCCCGTGAAGCTGGTCACTGTCGGCCGCCGTGCACTGTCACCCGGCAGCCACACAGACACCACCCGCCCCGTGTGACCACCTGTCCTTCCCAAGCTCCCCACAGGGCCTCTCGGGCCTGCCTGCAGCCTCAGCCTGCTCACCGCGCCCCGAGGCTGGCCGGCCGCTCGCGGCTCCTTGAATTCCCATGTTCCGCCTACTGGAAGGTTCTTCCCTGGTCTTCCTTTTACCCGGTTAGTTCCCACGGACCCGTCAGCCTCATTTTGCTCATCTCTTCTCAGGAAAACCTCTGCATCCTCATAGTTCCCTGCGTTCCTCTTCATAGCACTTACATGTGTATGAATAACTGGCTCATGCCCCACTCCCCCACCACAGAGGAGGCACACACTTATTCTGCTCACACTGCACCCTCAGCGTGCCTGGCCTGCGGCACGAACACAGTTTATGGAGTCGACGTCGGAAAAGCACCGGCCGCGGGAGCTGTTCTCTCTTCCGTGGCTGGTGATCATCGGCCCGGCTTAATTGCCTCCACCTTCAAAAACACCTTTTCCCTCTTCATCTGAGGACACACATTCTCTGTGAAATGAACCAAGTAGTGGAGAGAACGAAGGTGTTGCTCACAAATAGGCCACTAATTGAAGCCTCTTTCCCCAGGGATGTAATAAATGAGGTAGAAAAGCAGTAAACGTGGGGAGTAACAGAGAAGCGTGGCCGGCCCTGCGTGCGGCAGCTGTGGTAAAGCCTCTGGAAGTCTGCTTCCCCTGTTGGATGGGAACTGTGCACGCACGTGTGCGTGTGTGTGCATGTGTGCACATGTACCTGTGTGGGCGTGTGCTTTGCATGCATGTGCATGTGTGCACATACACGTGTGGGTGTGGGCATGTGTTCCTTGTGTGTGCGTGTGTGTGTTGTGTGTGTGTGCATGTGGGTGTGTGCACATGTGTGGGCATGGGCATGTTCCTTGCACGTGCATGTGTCTGCACGTGGAGTGTGCAAGCATGTCGCGTGCGTGTGCACGTGCACGTGTACGTGTGCAGGAGGGAGGGACAGTTCTCATCGGGCTCTTTCATGTATTTGCTATAAGTCGGACCACACAGGACCCTGTGGTGACCGCAGTCGGTCACTACCACACGCTAACTCGATTCCCACACTGAGGGGAACTGCAATGAAATGGAAAAACCAAGTATGATCGTGACCCAAGTCAGCTGTCTCCACGTATGACCTGTAATCTGTTCCTAGGCTTGAAGTGGCCGTGCTGTTTCTAGGTGTACGGGACTTGTACCGGTTTCTACACGCTGCGCTTGGCACAGGGGAGGCTGACCTGCGGGACAGAACGAGACGGCTGCTTGTCAGCTCCGGAGCAGCTGGCTCCCGGAGGTCCTTGTGCGGCCGGCTGCAGCGGTTCTGCCACCGTCCACACCACACAGTCCACACTACCCACATAGCGGCCACCACGGCCAATCAAGAAATGCAGAGAAATAGAGCAGCCGGGCTCGGGGTGGAGGCCCTGGTGCTCACTGCAGAGACCGGGGCGTGAAGCTGTGATCTACCCGCAGGGCTCAGTCCCTCCCTCTCTTGCAGCAGAGGCTGAACGGTCAATATCTGTGTAAATGAGCAACATTTTAATTAGTCCAACCCACAGATCAAGTGACAGTGCAAATATAGACAAAGCAGACAGTGTTTGCTTGAAAAGCTACCCATTTATTGCCCGATAATGCATCAGTATGAAACCTGTTATGTTTCCTGTATGGCATCACACAATTATCATAACCACTTACAGTGATCAGTAATGTAAGTAACTGAGATAAATACTGTAATTATGTAGGCCTCATTGCTTGAGTATCTAAAAACCAATTTTCTTCCCCTGAGTTGTAAAATTTTGTATCGCCTTTATTTATTGTTTTAATTTTACCTTTTCATTTTTACGTTCAGAGATGAATATGAAACCATTGCATTATAACATAGACATATTTAAGACATATATTTTTAAAATCTTTAGTGAGACCAAACTGGTTTTCTGTTTTCCAATTTTATAGTCCAGTTATTAATAGAGACACCTTGTTTCTTCTTATGTAGCTTTTGGTACCAACCTTTTTCCTATCACTACATTTCACACATTATAGTCTTTTGCTTTTTATGGCTGGGGATTAATATATGTACAAGTTTAAATTTTGTTATAATAAGCATTTAAAATTGGTAACAGCTTGAGACGGTGGCGAAAGCAGTTACGGGTAGCCCAGCATTCCCGGGTCAGGACAGAAAGGGACTAGGATTAGGTGGGGCGTGAGTGGGTTGATTTTATCTATTTATTTATTTATTTATTTATTTTTGACAGAGAGAGAGATACAGAGACAGAGAGAACTGAACTGGGGGAGCTCCCAGTTCTCCCAGTTCAGCATATGGGTCCACACGGGCCGGGGCCGGGATTCGATCCTGGGTCCCTGGGGCTGCAAAGTGAGCGCCTAACCCGCTGAGCCATCCCGGCTTCCCCTGGGTTGATTTTAATAGCAGGCTCTGGGAACAAGCCACAACGCCCTTAAATCTCAGAACCTCCAAAGCCCCAAGTTATCTTTTCTCTTCCAGCTGCAACACTTTGAGTCCAGGGTGCAATGCCAACGATGAACACATGAGCAACGGAGCTGCAAGGCTGAGCCACCATCAGCAGCGGGGCCTCCGGGGCTGCAAAGCAAAAGGCAAAGACCTTGCAGGCTTGTTTCTAAACGTGCGGTTGCATCGTTTGTTAAAGGCCTGGGACTGGCAGGAAGCCCCAGGGCCGGTTTTAGCAATGGCTCCAACGCGTCTCGGCCTCGTGACCGCTGGCGGCCACGGCACGCGTGCTCGTGAGCTGCACGGGGCCGGCCAGGAGGCTGCAGCTAAACGCCCACGTGCACCGCCTGCCAGAGCCCCGGGCACGCGAGCACAGCAGAGGCGTCAGGAGGCGTGCTCACGTGTGCGGGTGACGTCAGCCCGCACGCTCGCGTGACCGACGCCCCGCCCCGCCCCCTGCGTGAGGCCCGCCCCGCGAGGCCCCGCCCCCTGCGCGAGGCCCCGCCCCGCCAGCTGCGCGCGCGCCACCTCGGGCGACCCCTTCCGCTCAGAAGCCCTGAGGAGGCGCAGGGGCCGAGGGGCGGCGGTTTCACTTTCGGTCTGTGGCCGCCATGGCGAGAGCGGAGGCCCGTGGTGGGGTCGCCTTCGCTGAGGGGCCGCAGTCGCGGGCAGCCGGGGCCCCGCTCCATGCGCCCCACGTCTTCCACTCGGCGGCCCCACGGGAGGTGAGGGGTCTCCACCCACCCGTCCGCTCGCCAGACGGGCGCGCGTGAGACCCACGAGGGGTCGGGGCCCGTGAAGGGATTCCGCGAGGCGTGGGGCGCTCTAGGGAGAGGCGGGGCCTCGGGGCTCATGCTCCGCCCCGGCCCCGCCTCCAGCCCTAGGTCCCGCCCCCAGCTTTCGGCCTCGACCGTCTTCGGCCTTAGGCCCCGCCCCAGCCTTAGGCCCCGCCTCCAGTCCTAGGTCCCGCCCCTAGCTTTCGGCCTCGACCGGACAGTCTTCGGCATTAGGCCCCGCCCCAGCCTTAAGCCCCGCCTCCAGTCCTAGGTCCCGCCCCCAGCCTTCGGCCTCGACTCGACCCGTCTTCGGCCTGAGGCCCCGCCCCAGTTCTAGGCCCCAGCCCGCCTCCAGCCTTAGGCTCCGCCCCCCCACGACCTAGCGGGCTCCCAGCTCTAGGCCCCGCCCCCAGCCTTTGCCCCTGACCCGACCCGCTTCCGGCCCTCGGCCCCGCCCCATCTGTAGGCCCTGGTCTCACAAGTCCTGGCCCCGCCCCGGGCCCTTGGCTCCGCCCTGAGCCCCGGCCCCGCCTCCCGGGGCTGGAGCCCCGCCCCGCGCGCCCGCAGGCCCGTGGGTCGTTCGCTGCTGCCGGCCGCTCGCGTCTCGCCGCGCCGGCTCTTTTCCGCTTCCCGGCCCGGGTGCCGAGCGCCCTCCCGCATCTGGCCTGGGACCGCGAGGGCCGTGGGGAGCGGCAGCAGCCCGCGCCGCCCGCTCGCGTCACCGCCGCCCTCGGACGCGGGCAGCGAGCGGGCCCGGGAACGGTGCCCGGCGGGCAGCCCGGCCCGACGATGGCCTCCACCGCCACCTGCACCCGCTTCACCGACGAGTACCAGCTCTTCGAGGAGCTCGGGAAGTAAGCGCGGCCGGGCCGGGCCGGGTGGGGAGGGGAGGCCGGGCCGGGGCGGGGAGGCCCGGGAGGCGCTCCAGCGGGGCCGGGCCGGGCGGGGAGGCCCGGGAGGCGCTCCAGCGGGGCCGGGCCGGGCGGGGAGGCCGGGCCGGGGCGGGAGGCCGGGCCGGGGCGGGAGGCCGGGCCGGGCGGGGAGGCCCGGGAGACGCTCCAGCGGGGCCGGGCCGGGAGGAGAGGCCGGGCCGGGCCGGGAGGGGAGGCCCGGGAGGCGCTCCGGCGGGGCCGGGCCGGGCGGGTGGACGCGGCGCTCACCGTCCTCCGGGAGCAGCGCTGCCTCGGGAGCCCGAGCGCCGGCCGCGCGCGGGCGGGGGCGCGCTGTCCCCGCGGGGCCGCGCTCCGGGCGCCTGGAGCCCCACGTCCGGGGAAGGGCCGCCCCCCGTGGCCGGTGACGGCCGTCACCCCTCCCAGGGCCCGCGCGCGTCCCCGCCTCCCCAGGGGGGCGCGTCCCGGGGGACCGGGGTGCTGGCCCCCGCTGCCCCCGGGACCGCGGGCGGGGGACGGCAGTGTCTTCCAGCGCGCTGGGCTCTGGGTGTCGTCTGCCCTGGAAACATGGAGACGGTGCCGGGGGAGCTCCCCTCCCCCAGCCCCGACGGGGCGCAGACAAACCAGCCACACAGATGCCCCCGAGATTTATATTTTAACGAAAACAGCCGCCATGTTCACTTACTGGGAGCCACAGGAGTGATTTTTCCTCCCGAAATACACAGGCAGCAGGTTTTTGCTGCTCTGTCTGGCTCTGCTCTTTGCGGTTTTGGGTGGGCGGGTGGGCGTGTGTGTGTGTGTGTGTGTGTGTTAGAGCGTTTTGGGTGGGCGTGTGTGTGTGTGTGTGTGTGTGTGTGTGTGTGAGAGAGAGCGTTTGGTGCTGTGTGAGCGTGGATTGTAAAAGGTTTTCCGATTTCAGGTGCACGTACGAGCCTTCATTTTGTCGATTAATAAATAATGTGTGCTCCCAAGTCAAATGAAATTTTCCTTTATGCTTCAGCGTTCAAGAAGCTGTGGGTTTCCAGGAGGAATTGTTTGTTTCCTGGCTACGATCGCTGTAGTGCACTGATATGTGCAGGTTCGCTACATGACACACTGCTCAGATTGCGGTCGTGTTTCGTAGCCTATCAGGGCTGACTGCATTGGTGACCTGCTGATTTGTGGTTTGCAGGGGGGCTTTCTCCGTGGTGAGGAGGTGCATGAAAATCCCCACTGGACAAGAGTATGCTGCAAAAATCATCAACACCAAGAAGCTGTCTGCCAGGGGTAGGTGACTGCGCGCGTGTGACTCGGTGCCTACCCGCTGACTGCCGGCCCTGCCACCTCGGGTAGTCGTGACTGCACTGTGCTCCCCCTGGTGCTCTCTACAGTTTCAGAACAAGTGAACAAGCTTGATGTAATACATTTGTAAACAGTCTGTGCTATGAGCAGTAGCCTAGGTAGCTCTGTGTTAAAGCAAGTAAACGTCACTAAGTGCATTCTGCCTTTAGCTGTGCTGTGAAATAACGTCCAGAACCAAACAGAGCACTACGGGTAGAGTGCAAAAATGTCTCACAACTGCCATGATTCCCTTTTGCTTCTGAGAGGAGAAATAAGCCAGCGCTCAGCTGAATCATGTATTCCTATGGCGGTTACACTTGCACTTAGTCCATCAAGGTGTGTCTAAGTGGTGGCTTTGGGAGGAAACGTCTGCTTGCTGTGTTCTAGGAAGTTCCTCTTGGTCCTGAGGTGTCTGTGTGCCGCTCAGACCGCTCCTTGGTCTTCGGCATTAGGGCTTCTCCCAGCCTCGCTGAGTAGCCGCACAGACAGTTCACACTCAGACGATAGCGCTGACGCAAGCTGAGCACCTGGGAGCCTTGCTGCTTTCCTGCCACTTCTCGGGCTCTGGTCGGAGTCCTTCCACTGCCCTGCGAGGTGTCCCCGTCACTGTGAGCACAGGGACTCCTGGTTTAATGAAAGAGGAAAGAAGTGATGATGAGCACAGTGCCCGCCGTTTCGGTGACCTGGTTTATTTTAAGTACTGAGCAGAGAAATGCCATGAGGGTTGGTTTTCCTCATTTAATTAGTCTTCTAGACGGCGCTGCTGCCTGCCCTCCTGTGTGCAGTGTCAGGCCCCGCCTCGACATTGCCTGTTTGCTGCACACTACTGTGCCCATGTGCTTGAGGTTTAGCCTGGTGTCTCCGTGTGCTGGTTCCAGGGGGACGCCCTCGCCCTCGACGTTCAGGTGTTCTGAGGCAGATCTGTGCTGAGGCAGCCAGCTCCACGCACAGCAGCTCGGCCCAGCCGAGTCCCTGCACCACAGGGAACAGCAGTTGTTCCCTGCGAGGGACACTTAGAAAACGAGTCCAGTTCTCCGGTGCTTGTCTGCCTTCCTCCTGCGTGCTGGGCGCACGGGCCAGAGTGGGGGTGTCCCTGACTCCCCTCGGAGTCGATCCCACACTGTTCTGGATCCTTCCGTGTCCTCTTCTCTCAGAAGGAGCCAGTGGTGTTGCTGTGATGTTTTCTAACCGCCTGAATAGGAGCCGGCCCTCTGCCTCTGAAGCCCGCCCCACACCCCCTGCACGTGCCTCCCACCTCTGTGCTGTGTGCAGCCTGCACCCAGAGCCGCCCTGCCCTCTGGGTCCGGTGATGCTGAGCACAGTGCCAAGGCAGAGCCCACGTGCGCTTCAGTGCTTGCAGCGTGGTGGCCTCTCCTCAACCAGCCCAGCGCCCCCGCCTGCCAGCTTGGGGGTGCAGGAGCAGATGCCCTGGGCAGAGGAGGGGCTTTCGGTGAGCCTCAGTTTTCTCACCTGTGGAATGGGCTGATGCTGTGATCCTTCCTTTCATGGGGCTTGTGAGAGTGAATGAGTGGACACAGCAGGGGACAGCAACCACCAAGTCCTTTGCCCAGCGGGGATTCTCTGCCGTGTGGCCCCCGGTGTTCGTAAGGAGCCAGCGAGGTGGCTGATGGGAGGGAAGCCCCCTGAGCTGAGGGGTCCCCGCTGGATTCTGGGCCCCCCGCCTGGTGTGGAGAGCTGGCCCAGGCACTTCCCTTTTCTTCATCGCAGGTTCTTCAATAAAACAGGGTGGAAACGCCCATGAGGGTCGCCCATGGAGTGCTTTGAGGAATCAGTGAGTTGTGTGTGCGTCATTTCTTCAGTTGCAGAGTGCCATCAGCTTTACCTGTTACTACAGTGCTTTTCCTGCACAGCGTTCACTCTATGTTGCCAGAACAAGCAGAGCGGGTTGTAGACGATTCGTTTGCTGAATGTGTGCAGGTGATTAACCTGCATTATAAACTGTTAAAGGGGAAGGTGCTTCCACCTGTCCCCTGACTGCACAGCACTGAGACGGTGGGTAGCCAGGGAGAGGGATGGGGCGGAACGCGTCTCCCAAGCGGTTTGGACGGGTCAGGCACCCGGTTCACTCCCAAGGAGCAAATCCTGGCCGTGGAGTCACCTGCAGACGGGTGTTTTCAGAGCACCTGCTTTAGAAAAAGATGGATTCTCCTTTAAAAACCCTCTTCTCAGAGTATGATGATTCCACAACACTGCTTTTACCAAAAATAGTAATAATAATAATAAGACATCTAAAGGGAAATATAAGTTGCAGGGCAAAGTAGCATGCTTATTTCTTTCTGAGGTACTGGTTTTTATTTGTGATTTTTGGCTCTACATGGAAGTCTTTGTGGTACATACGATTTTTTTCCTACACCTTTTTATTTGAAATACCATGCCTTTGAAAATCCCAGCTGTAAGCCTATTTGTTCTGAAGACGGCAGGGCCTTCCACTCAGTCAGTGTTCTTTAAATGTCATGTTGCAACTGAAAAAGCGGCAGCTGTCAGTCATAGTCAGCTAAGACCAGAGGGAGCTGTCAGCCCTGTGCCGTGTGCCTGCACAGATTTGCACGTCCAGCCAGCCTGTCAGCCGCGCTCTCTGCGCCCGGCCTGCCCGGCCTCGGCTGCACTTCCTCTCAGCTGTTCGTCACCCACACGTATTTGGGAGACTCGTCCTGCCCGAGAATTCCTTTCCTTTTGCATTAACACTTGTTCACATAGCACATTCTTCACGCCATGCTGATTGGGTGGATAAGTGCTCTCATATAATTCGGCTTGTTTTAAAAATAATAATAAGGGAAGCTGAGATGGCTCAGTGGGTTAGGCGCTCACTTTGCAGCCCCGGGGACTGAGGATCGAATTCCAACCCCGGCCCGTGTGGACCCATATGCTGAACTGGGGAGTGCCCCCAGTTCAGTTCTCACCGGGGTGAGACCCGGGCCCAGTTCCTGCCCTGTGCAGCCCCGCCCACCTGTGGAATGAAACTATGTGGAAAAACCAATGACGTGCAACTATGGAGACTGCTCTGGGCCCTTCCAGTTCTCTCTGTCTCTGTCTCTGTATCTCTCTCTCTGTCAACAATAAAAAATCTTTAAAATATTAAAAATAATAATAATTATTATTATTATAATGGTGATGCTGATGATGGTGATGCTGAGGTAGAGATGTCCCAAACATGATGTTCTCTATGTAATATCCGTCTTCTGAAAGTTGCTGGTTAGATAGGACTAGAAGGGGAGCTTCGCAGATGAAGGGCTCTGGTAATAAGCCAGTACCCCGTTGCTACCCTGGGAGTTAGACGTTGTGTCGTTTCGATCCCAGTGAGTGCTGACCAGGCCTGGCGTGACCGCGGCTGCCCATGTTGCCAGGTGCTGCAGTGACCGTGCAGGGCTGACAGGCTGGTGGCCGATGGTCCTGGTGGCAGCTGTCTCTGCTGCGGGGTTGAGATCACATTTTAGAGCCACCCTGTGGTAGACGAGCCTTCTGGTCACAGTGGCTTACGTCCGTTGCTCACCGTTAGAAACCACTTCTGACGCAGACTGGTATGCCAGGAGTCACCGGTTTGTGTAGCAGAATACATCGCAGCAGAGGCTTGCGATGAGCTACACCGTGACAAGTGCACTTTGCCTCTCTTCCACCCTAGGAGTTAGAATGGGCTCTCATTTTATATTCCTGCGAAACTTCAGGCATGCCGCAGTTAAGCTGTTTTGGTGCTCTTTGCTTTTACTAGTTCTGTGAATTCCTAGATTGAGAGTGTTAGTGTTACACGTGGATCAGGAATTCATAGAACGGCTTGAGCTTGTATCGGACACACAATGAGGGCTCAGCTGCAAGGCCTCAATATGGTGCACGTGCCCCAGGGCGTCTCTTTGGTTGTCACGGACACGTCGATAAGCAACTCCTGTCCCTTTTGCTGTTTCTTGGCATTCAGACAGTCCAGACATTACTGTAACTCCTTAGCCTCGTGGTGACTTGCCCTGTAATGTTCTGACCACACATCATTGGTTTGGCAATGTGGAACTAATGGGCAAATCAATACGAATTTTTGAAAGTTTCCTGTCTCAAACAGTGTTTTAAGGAAAATTAGGAAATCATTGTTTCTGCACATGGAATCTCTACAACTCTTCATTGGTGCCCCAAGGGGTCCCATCACTGTGTGCTGCTTCCGGACGTGTCGTCGTATTCACCTTCCTTCAGGGGCCTCGACATCAGACAGGTATTGTCCACTCTTGCTGAACGAGAAATATTATTGATTTGCAGAACTCATCAGGAGGAAAAATGAAAGGGTATAGCTGTGTCCAGGACGTGATAACAGCCCTGCTGTGCCCAGCAAATGTAGTGAGAAGTGCGGTGGCAGACTCCTCGCTGTGGTCCTCAGCTGGGGCCAGCTCACCTGACGCCTGGATTGGCTGCACATCCGATCATTTCTTTTCATTTCCACCGAAACGCTCAATCAACGCAGTGACACACTTAAAATTAAGCAGCCAATTGCTTTTCATGGAGTCTTTTGGTGTTGTGAATTATTGTGAAGCACATGCTAGTATTTTCTTGGGCATCTTAACTGGGAATTTCATGCTTTGTGTGTCTTTTCCTTGGGCTGGGTTGGTACCTCTTTTAACATCTGTCCCCCTCCGTTTATTAGGGTATAGTGTGTACAGTGTTGTCTTATAAAGTATTGGTGATTTAATTAATGACTGCAAGAGGCTGTGTTAAAGCTTTTAAGTTACAGTATCTTTTAGTGAACTTCACTGCAGTGTACTACATGGAGTCTTAAGGATGTTTAGCTAAACATACTGCTTTTATAACAGTAGCTTCTGTTCCACATGCCTTATATTTATAGATCCCGGAGCACACTCACATACAGGACCTTATAACATATGTGTTACGTACTAAGCATGGAAATGGTCAGAGTGGGCAGAGTGTTAGGCAAGGTGAGGTTTGGGCACGCAGACGCGCCCTGGCAAACAGCTGGGCGCCAGGCCAGCGTGAGTGAGGGTGGGTGCAGGGCTGCAGCTGCCGAGGGAGGCCGGGGAGTCTCTGCTTGGATCTGAATCAGATCGGTGGAGATGGGATCAGGTTCCAAAGTGTAATAAGCAACAGTTTAAATTTCGGATTCTAATGAAAATGTTATTTTATTCATATGGCAAATTTGCTGCAACTGTCAGTATAATGTTATTTTTAGAATAATGTAACTTTAAGTAGAAAAACATGTTTAGATGACCGAATGCCCGGGGACTCCAGTGAAGGCAGGTGTGACGACACCCGTGCTGGGGCCCCCTCCTGCCCGCCCGGCTGCCAGGACAGGCGCTTGCTCTGGGGACTCTGGTGGGGTCGGAGAGGACACAGCTTAGCTCTGATTGCTGTTTGGTTTCAACTCTAAATGTTTTAAGTGTGTCACAGTTACTGACAGTTTCATCGTCACTGATTTATCAGTTAGGTGCCCCTTTCTGGGACTAAGTTCTTCTAGCTTCTTAGAACTTTGTTTGTTACCACTGAAATCCATAATAATAATAATAATGGTAGTAATGATATAATGGAAGTGTGAATAGCTGCTACAGAGACCCTTATAAGTGACAGGTACACGTCTATAAGACGATTTGTCTCATTTCACCCCCACGGCGGCAGCGACTGGACAGTCACTGTGGCCTCTGCCTTTAACCCTCTTAGTGCTGCCTTCTGCCAGCGGTACTAGTGAGAAATGCAAAGGGTAATTCAATAAAATGTGTCACCTTAGGAAAAAAATGTTATGAAGTTACTGTTGTAGATTCCCATATGCGGTTTTTTTTTAGTTTTATATAAATTGAATTAGTTAATAATCATACTATTCTTTTACGTCGTCTGAAAAAGAAGTGTAGTTATTTCAGTCATACATCATATAAGAAAAAATATAATAAGTTATAGCGCTTTTAACTACGGTCTACGTATGAGCCGATATATCGGCCCACCACACTTTTCGCCCGAGATGCAAAAGCTGATCTATGGGCCCGTCACACTAACAGGGTTAAGGAGAGGAAGTGAGAGCCTCGCTGTTGGGAAGGAGTGGAGTCAGAGTTCCAGCCCCCTCCCAGTGGCCCTCACGCCGGGCCCTGCGCCCGCACATCCCTCACCCACGTCGCGGGCACGGGGCCTCCCTGTGGCCCTCACGCCGGGCCCTGCGCCCGCACATCCCTCACCCACGTCACAGGCACGGGGCCTCCCTGTGGCCTTGCACACACTTGACCCCAGAGCCTCCACACCTCCATGTCCCTGATGCAGCGCACAGAGTTGAGCATTTCCTGGGGGACATGTATCTGGAGTTCTGCTTGTGAGAGGAGATGGTGTTTTAATTGGAGCATTAAATCAGACCACACGGAAGCCTCCGGCAGCCCTTCCCAGCTGTGTTTTGCGGGGGAAACGGCAGTGAAGAATGCTGTTAACATGGGAGGAAAGCGGTTGCAGAAGAAGGCAATGTCCTGTAAACTGAGTCCATTAACACGTGAAGCGCCCAGGCTGTTTTCTCTTGCTTACCGCTTGGCCCGTTATATCAGATTTCACCAAAATGCTGGCGACCGGAGAGCTGTTTAGGTTGCGATAAGGCTGAATGTTTATAAATAGCATCTATTTAATATTTATTATGTACCGCAATTTGTACACTGTATTATTTTAGAAATGCTTTACATTCAGTCAGTTGTCTGCGATTCTTGTTCCAGTGCAGATAAAGATTTTTCTGTACCCGTGAACATGAAAATGTCAGTAGAAGAGGAGCACGAAAGTGATTCTAGTGAAATTATTTTTTCTAAAACAACGGTGTAGAGTCGTTATTTTTTCCATCATCAGACGAAGAGGATGAGAATATTGAAGAATGCTATGATCCAAGGTGATCAACCAAGGATTATACCTTTCACCTGTCCATCTGGCTTTAGGATTGAAGACTTGAATGCAAAGTCATGTGTAACAGTAGGGAATTGTTATGACTTGTGTGTGCCCAATACATTGTTTGAGGATATCGCCTTGAAATTATTTAAAATTTATTAATAGAATGTAATTTTTTTAATTTTATATCGTCAGCATACAATACCACGGCCTACATGAAAAGTATACTGTCAGTCATTGGTGGCTGACTCGGTTTGAACAGAAAGTTCCGTGTCCGTCCTGGGGACTGACATGACGCTTAACGTGTTAACTGATTAACAATGCCTGGACACACAGTAAGCTGCTAACGTTGCTGCTTCCACACGGTTCGCTTGCTGCTGGAAAGGAAGCCTCAGCCCTCGCCCACATCCAGAGAAGCGTGCTCGGGGGCAGCCGCCTCTGGTGTGTAAGGAGAGCAGCTGGCACTGCGACATGGGTGTTGGGTGTTTCCTCAGGCAACGCTATGTGTGTGTCAGATTTATACAAAAGCGTGGCAACTGAAAGGAAATACAAGGGTCATGTTTCGTATTTGTCGCAAAAATAACTCGTAGGTGCCGCCCGTAGGCACACAGATGCTGCTGCCACGTGGCGGCTTACCCGAGGCGTTCCGCTCCTGTTGTCAGGGTGCCCGGGACTGAGAACTTCTGTGGTACGTAAGGTTAGATACAGGCGTGTACGTCACACATTTAGTTACGAAACAGTAGTCAGGCATCCAACAGCCCGCCTTCCCCGCAGTCACCCCGACATCCCCCGCTCAGCGGCCCCCTCCCAGTCCTCTCTGACGGCTGTCACGACCCCCACGTTTTTTAGGGGAAAAACCTTGTACTTCTGCATCCCCTGGGCTGTTGGATTAACTGTCTGATCCCAGCAGTAGGGAATTGTGTGCTCTGTATGTGGATAAGCTGTGCTCTACTTTTCCTGTGCTTTATCTGTGTAGGTTCAAGGCGTGCCCTGCATTAGTTATCACATATTTGTCTATCGTTTCATCCTCTCCCTTCTCACTAGGGAAGACTGAAGTTATTTGAAATATTTTAATACATTCTTTTTCTTCCATGTCTTTTTGAAGAAATATCATTGATAAAGATGAATACACATTGCAATAAAGCAAGAATAAGCCATCTCAGCCTATATTATTAAAGGTAAATGTCATAAGTGGACATTAATCGGATTGTTCTTTTATCTTACAGAAAGTTGAGAAATACCACATTACAGCTTTAGTGCTTAAATTTGATGTTTTGGTAAACAACTAGTTTTATGTAGGGGTGTCCAACCTTCTGCCTTCCCGGGGCCACACTGGAAAAATTGTCTTGGGCCCCACATAAAATACACTAACAACAGCTGATGAGCTAAAGAATGCATAAATTGCAAAGAGATCTTGTAATGTTTCAAGAAGGTTTGCGGGTTTGTGCTGGGCCGCGTGTGGGCAGGTTTACGGGCCTAAGGGCCTGGGGCGGCTCTGTCAGGGGAACCGGGTTCCTGCTGAAGCGTGTGCCTTAGTAACCCAGGCCCGACGTCCTCTGTCCCTGGACTCAGCTGTCCCTGTGTGTGGGGAGCCATCGTGTCCCCGGGGGTCAGGCACCTTGTATCCCTTCTGGTCTTTCACCCATGTCAGCACCTCTTCCAGCTCTCCCTCTTTAATTTCCCCATTCTAATTTTGAGCTGCCTCCTCTTTAAAAACCTTCTTCAGCCCTGGGGACGCGTGAACAGGGCCCCGGCCTGACTGTCCACAGTGAGGAGTCAGGACGGACTGGCCCGGAGGGAGGACACAAGGGGGATGGGTCCCGGCTCCGGTCGTGGGCAAAACGTGCCTTCACGTGAGACACTGAGAAGTCAGGCCTGGGGACTGGTTGTGAAGGAGGAAGATAAAGATGTGGCCCTGTGAGGTGCAAGCAGTCTGTTCAGGTGGAGATGATAAAGCAGTGCTGGAGCCGGGCGTAGTCCTTCAGACGGTGACCTGAGCAGCCCGGGAGCTGCACCTGCTGGGCGCTGGCTCTGAAGGCCCAGCGTCCGTCCTCGTGGCCGTGGGCAGTGGCAGTGGGCTGTGGCCGTGGGCTTCCTTGTCTGTAAAACTGGATGATGGCTATAGCTTAAGGTGACCAGATTTTAACATTGGTAAAGCGGGACACCATTGACCGGGGGGGTTCTTGATGAAAAATTGGGTCTATCTCCCGCCGTTCCCTAGCTTGTCGTGCATTCTTTCCAAACAGCGGGACTTTTTTAAACCACCACGGGACAAATTGTTAAAAATCGGGACTGTCCCGCCACCTTACCATAGCTGGCAGTGCGTGTGATTCGTCTGCGTGGGGATGAGGAGAGCTGAGAATGTGGCTGGGGAGTCTGCCGCCCCATGGCGGCTCCCGGGAACCGCAGGGGAGGCCTGGTGGCTGCTCAGGGTCAATGTTATGGAGAAGCGGGGCAAGTGGAGGCCCGGGAGGGCCTCTGCCCTGTCCACCAGCCGATGTCCCACTTACAGAACCCTGTCCTGAGTCCCCACGGGTCGGTTCTAGAAAAGACGGCTTCTTCCGGACCCGTCTGGGACGCGTGCGCTTCCGTGTGGTCAGTGCCGATGTGCTCATCGTGGCTGAGCGGCGGACACCTTGTGGACGGGCGCGTTCTCTTTGCCCATTCACGGGCTGGTAGACGTTTGGGTTTCCACTTTTGGGCTGTTACAAATAATGCTGCTGTGAGCATTGGTGTCCAAGTGTTTATACAGACGTATGTTTTTTTGTTTTTTGGTTTTTTTTGTTAAGATTTATTTTCTATTGTTTGAGAGAAGGTGAGAGACAGAGAAGGGGGAGGGCCCAGAGCCGTCTCCATAGTTGTGCGTCATCAGTAGTGACGTGGTTTCAGTCGACACAGGTGGGTGTGGGGCCATGCGGGGCGGGAACTGAACCAGGGGCCTCCCACATGGGAGGCGAGAACCTTCACCGCCATCCTGGTGGTTACCAGTTGTGCCGCAGCTCAGCATGTGGGTTTGCACAGGGCCAGGGCTGGGAATCAATCCCCGGACCTCGCAGTTGCAAGGGTAGCACTCAACCACTGAGTTATCCCGGCATTCCCACATGTTTTTATTTCCTATGCACGTATACATAGGAGAGGAAATGCTGCACACAGAGACACACACACACACAGAGACACACAGACACAGCATTCCTAAGGGGAGATACGGGAGTTATGGAAAGTACCACTTCTGTTTGCCACAGTCCAGAGCAGCATAACAACACATTAAAAATATTTTTTGCGTTCACTGATTGTGCAACATCCTATTTTCATTTCAAAAGGTCAGAATGGTTAAGTCAGCTGGAATTAGGAAGCTGGCTGGCTCTCGCACACATTTTTCTTCCTGTGGGTTTCACATGCAGCCCCGGTTTGTGGGGCACGGCTTGGAAGGGAACATGTCCCACCATCTTGTGCAGCACTCGGGTCTCATGCAGGGAGAGCGACCAGAGCACTGACGCAGTGGTTTCACAGACAGGCAGTGAGCATTTCAGCTCACTTGATTTTTCCTCCTCACAAACCGATTTCAAAGAAACACTCCGAGTCTTCACTCATTCTTGTTGGTCTGCAGTCAGTGAAAGCGGTCCTGTTTCAGTTCTTTTATAGAGAGCTAGCCGCCGATCTCCAACATCAGCAAGAGGACATTAGGCAATTCGCTTAGCTTTTTTTTTTTTTTTTTTTTTTTTTGAAAGGCTGACTTTGAGCTGTAGGAAATAATGAGGGGAAACGCAAGGCACAGTGTCTTGAAATCTACCGTTTGAGTCAGTTTTTCATGTGCAGTCTGTAGCATTAGGGACAGTCACATCGTTGTGTGGTCATTGTCAGTATTCCTGTCTAGGACCGTTTCCTCTTCCCAGATGCGACCGCACACCCATTCACCAGGGACTCCGTTCTCCCCACCCCCCACTCAGCTTTACTCTCTGACTCCTCTAGGGACCTCATGTAGGGGCTCCACACAACTTGTGCTTGAGACTGGCTTGTTTTTCCTCAGGTCCCTGCACATTGTGTCTGAGCTCTCTCCCTTTCTCGGGGGATGGACCTCAGTGTATTTTTCTGTTTGTCTGTTGGGGGCGTGTAGTTGTTCCCACCTTTTGGCTGTTGTGAATACTAGGGACTAAAGCTATATGTGACCGGTTAGTAAATTCTGTAGGTGTTGAGTGTACCATCTGGAACACAGCGTCCACAAACTGCATTCTGTGCTCACCACCCAGAGTCGGGCTCCCTCCATACAAGGGGAGTTAAAATGAGCATTCTAATGGAGTGGGTGAGGTAAAGGGAGGAAGGAAACATGTGGCCATATTTCATCACTTTGATTTCTTTGCTGGAACCAGGGGTGTCTGGGACCATCCTATCCCAGGATTCTTTTATTGTTCTGTGAACAGCTTGCTGTGAGCACTCCTTGGGAGGAGGGGGTGCATGGTGGGCTCCCCAAGGCAGGAACAGGCCGCTCATAGCACTGCTGCCCTTGCTCTCATCTGCGGTCGGCGTTTGCAAGGAGGGCATGTGATGGAGAGGGGCCCCCTGCCTTCCTCCAAACCGTGTGTTCCCTCTTCCCCCTGCTCTGGCCTTCCCAGTTCTGACACTTTGCACTTCACTCGTGGATCACGTAGATTTTACTAGTAGAGGAGGGCCGCAGTCTTGCCTTCAGACCTGCAGCACTGGTGAAGGAGTGGCTCGTGAGAACCCTCACTCAGGCAGGTGGGGCGTCTCAGCGCGTGAGGAGGGCCCAGTGCGGAGGCCACGCTGCGTCTTCCTCCATGTCACCTGACGGCAGTGACACGAAGCCGAAGCGGCTGTGAGAAGTCCCGCTGCTGCACGTGCAGTGTGTCTCCTGTAGAGATTCGTGTTTATCAAATGCTAGAAAGCCTCCGAGGAGGGTCTGCACACTTCTGGTTTCCCAAAGAGCTTAGGGGCTAGTGCGTTTCATTAGGGTTAATGTGTTTAGTAAGTACACTTAGTATTAGCATAGACACAACACAACGGAAATACGTCGGCATGGAAGAATCATGCCTACGAAGCCTTTGGAATAAGTTGGATAACTTGGAAGATCTGATTGTATGTGAACGTTCCAAAGTAAAATTACAATTATGAGTAAAAAAGAAAGCCTTTTTGAAAAGCCTCCTGCTTGAGGTTTTGTTTTGTTTCATTTTTGTTTTTGTGTTTTTTTAAGAGTTTGTCTGATCAGCTGATCAGATCTCAGCTCCCACCGAGTCTGCGTGATGGGTTTATCATCCAGAGACAGCAGGACCTCCAGTCCGCCCTACCAGTGCTGGGGGAGGGACACATTCTCAGGGTGGGTCCCCCAGGCCCGCGGCTCAGTGGGGCTGCAGGGGAGGGGGACACGTCTTGCTAAGTGGCTGGTCTGTACTCGCTCATCCGTCACGAGGGTGATGGAGTCTTAAGTCTTTCCGATGCTCTAACAAGGCAGACAGACATTTTTTTTTTTTTTCATTTTTATGATTTCTCATAATCAAAACATTAGCTTCTCTCTTGTGGAGAACGTTACGGGAATTCTGATTTTCTGTTACCGTTTGCAGAGGTGATCGTGCTGATATATTTATATAAGCATACTTTCCCCGATGCTTTCTGCCTGTTACCTGCCTTCCTGAGTCTCCCTTTTGTTTTCCTTTCTTTCTAATTGCTTTATGTTAAATGTGAATCTTTCTCAGCACTGTGCTGCCCCTTAGAAAACTGCTGCTTGTGAAGTTAACACAGCTGTGGTTTGCCCTCTCGAACTTCATGGCTCCACCATTATTAATAGAAGGGGGATCATGGCCTGGGCCTGTGTCCCCCTGCGGGTCACTGAGAACTGTCAGAGGTTTAAGAGGAGAGTGCTCTGCACGTAGGGAAGCCCCACATCCATTTCCTGTGTGTCTGTCCATGTGACGTGGCCACCTGCTTGGCAGGAATTTTGTGTATGACTGTTGCGCTTGCTGGTGCTGGCGGATCCTCTGACAGGCGAAGAATTTCACTGTGTTTTGTTTTGTAAGCATTTTGGTTCTTATATCAGATTACTTTGGGGATCCACACTATTAATTTGGTGATTATGCATTGTAGCCTAAGAAGCTTGCCTTATAAAATAATAAACCCTAGCTTATTTAAGTTGATTTTTTTCTGACTTTTTTCCCCCCTAAGGCTGTGAAGAGTCAAATTGGTTCAATTTTTTTGAGGCATTTTTAGACATTAAGTGGAGAGTTCACATGTTACTGCTTTCCTTCAGTTGACCTTTGTATTAACACGCACACATGCTGCATCTGGAGAAATGTACACGTGCTCATGTGAAGTGTGAAGTGAAGCGTGTTTTCCATCTTTTCAAACGTGTCATGTCTTGTTGGTTGTGAGTGTTGCCATTGTGATCGCCAGTCTTTCTGGGGTGGCCGCGGGTCCCTCCCTTTTGTTGGGAGATGCTGCTGCAGAGTGAGCTGCTGGTTTGCATGCTCAGTAGATGACTCGCCAACTCGCAGGTACCGTGTGTTTGCAAATATGATTTTAAACCAGCTAAGTTCAAGAACGCACTATAGCCATGAAAAGAACACAGGCATCCTGTGTTGGAGTGTGGTGGGCAGTTCTGTAATCTCTTAGTCCTGACTCAGTACGTCCTGTGACCTTTACCCCCACCCCCAGCCCTGAGTTATGGGGAACCGGCACAGCGGTCTCCATGCCCACGCAGCGTGTTCTAGAAGCAGCTGAGAAAGGAGAAAGGAAGTTCACACAACTCAACTCTCGTAACCAGCACCTAGAGTCAGGCGCTTTGGTTACTCTCGATCTCCTATGCTTCTGAGCAATTTTGTTGGAAAGATTTTGTTTTACACCTTCAGCTGAACTTGAAAAGATGGCAGTTGCCCTCATTAAAAAAGAAAAGACTGTGAAACAGGAGAACTGCAAAAAGAATTCCTGTTTTTTCATTGTATTTTAGCAGGCAGCTGAGCGTCTTTCTGGTATTTCAAGTTGAAGTTACTTTTCCTTAAAAACCATCTTCCCTGTCAGTTCTGTTGAAAGGCAGAATGGAAACTTGTTCTCGTTTGCACACAGCTGGCCTCTCTCCGGCTCACCAGTGGCTGAGTCATAAACAGAGTCACTTTGTGTGTTTATTTTAAAAGGCAGATGACAAGGAATCACCTTCTGAAGAGGCCCATTATAATTAGATGGTGCATAACAGTTCGCCCATGAAGAAAATGCCATTTATATAATTTCATACTTTAAAGCAGGTGTGTCCAGCTTGCGGCCCAACATAAATTCTTAAAACATTATGAGACTTTTTTGTGACCTTATTTTTAGCTCATCAGCTATTGTGAGTGTGAGTGTATTTTAGGTGTGACCCAGGGAAGCCGCAGGGTGGAGACCACGGCTCTTAGAGGGACATGTTGAGCAGAGCCTATGCTTCTAAATGCAAAACAATGAAGCGGCCTGTAACTTCCGTGTGAAAGCGTTCAGCAGCTCTTTCTTCCCGCAGCTCTGCCGCTAGGACAGCCAAGCTTCCCACGGGGCGGCGGCACCTAACCGATCGTTTCAGCGTCTTTGGCATCGTAGCCAGATTTAGGCTTGTGGCTGACCCCTCAGTTTTCCTCTCTTTACTTGGGACTGTTTACCTCGTTGAAAGCACAAGTGGCTGGAAGCACACAGGACTGGAACAGACGTTCAGGTTCGCAGTCAGGAGAGGGCTTGAACTTGGCTGAGAACAGCTTTCCCTTGGGCCGGCAGCTCCTTCCTCGAACCTCACCTGGGCCGGGAGCTGCTCAGGTGGGAGAAGAGGCCATGGGGTCAAAGGCCCGGCCCGAGGGGTCTGGCTCCGGGCGGCGGGGGCACCCCCGCGGCACAGTCACCACATACGCGTCAGCCTGCACCCAGGCGCCACCTGCACGCGCGCCTGGGACGGCTGGTGGGTCCTTGGCCATCACACGTGTCACACGCAGCACATGGCCGCGCGCCTCCCGCCGCTGCCTCTCCGCTCCCAGGCCTGCGGGGGCCCGGGCGCTGCAGCCGCAGGAGGGGGGGCGCCGGGACGGTCCCGAACTCCGCGTTCCGAGAGCCGCGCCTCCGGGGCCCCCGCGGCACCGCGTTCTGGCGGAACCGAGGCGCAGGACCTTCCCACTGCAGTGGCTCGGACGCATTGGGTACAAAGTGCATGGTCTCCCGTGGCCAAAGAGAGTGGTTGCTGGTGTTCATTCTCCGGATTAAAAATAACACATTTTTGATGACACGTAAAATTTCTCTAGAGGAAAAATTAGGTTATAATATAGGTGCCTAGAGAAATAAGAGGGTTTTGAGAGAGTGTAGTGTGTGTCAGGGTTGATGGGGGATCTATTCATAGAAAACACACGGGAAATTAATCTGATTTTACAGCTGCAGCAGCTTCCCGTAACAATATTTTTCTGTATTTAAACTTTCACATGATTTGATTTTATTAAAAGAACATCGCAAGAACCCCAAACCCTTCTGTTTTGAAGGGAATAAAACATGGTCATCTTGGTAACACCTTGTATGGGTAGGTTATCGAGTTCCAGAACGTTTAGCTGTGGGACAAACTTTCCCCACTTCATTGAAGTGAACTTGGGGTGATGCTGGTTAGTAAACTTGCACAGCTTTCAAGCCTACGACTGCGTCCCCGCGTCTGAGCCGTGCTGTGTCGGTGCGCCTCCATCCCCGGGTCGGGGCGCTCCCATCCCCGGTCGGGGCGCCTCCATCCCTGGCGTCTGGCCCGGTCGCCCGCCTCCTCGCCTCCCTGCCTCCGATGGGCTCTGTGCATGCGGGTAATTGTACTGCGGCGTCTGCCCCGCGTCGGTTGGGGGAGCTCGTTGTCAGGCAACAGGCAGCCGCCAGCACTGGAGCCCGGGACCCCCTGCCCAGTCCTGGGGCGCTGCAGGCCTGCTCTCGCCGCGCTGCTCCTGCAGAGTCGCCGCCAGTTTCTTCCCAGGATGCTGCGCTGCCTCGGAAGCCATGTGTACCACCAGCATGGGGACCCTGACTCCGCAGACGGGGGGCCCGGAACGGGAACGGGGAGCCCCTGTGCGTGTCCGTCATTCGCCTGCCATGCAGGACCAAGGCCATCCTCAGAGCCGGGCTGCGACCCGAGCCCCAGCAAGAGGCAGAGACGGAGCGCAGGGCCCGGCCTGCGGGTGGGAGCCCTGCCAGGCCCCTCACCGTGAATCTCTCGTGCGCTGTGCGCTCCCTCAGAGCCCCTGTGGATGAGGCGCCCACAGAGCCCAGCATTCCGCCATCAGAAGCCTCGGCTGGGGCCTCACAGGAGGGTCCCCGAAGCAGTTTGCTTTCTGTTGCCCTGTATGTCAGGTGCTGGCCGGGTTCTGCGAGCTGGGGCAGGTCTTACACGTTCCCGTCTGTCCTCATAAAGTTCGTAAAGGACCTGCACCGTCTTATGCAACTCTGCACAAGGCCCCCGGTTTCCCTCAGTCACCCAAGTGTGCCACCGCGTTTCTGCTCTTCCTGAGCACAGGGGCCAACAGCTGGCTGCTGCCCTCGGAACAAAGCCCGTGCATGACGGCCCGTGTATTTTAAGGACATCACAAAGCGCCCACTTCGCTTTCTTCTGTGCTTTCATCTCGTCCTCTCCAGCCCTCCCTCCACGCGCTCCTTCCCGCTCGCTTCACAAGTGCAGGTCACAGCTGAGCTGGGCAGCGGCGGCAGAAACTAAAATAAGCAGCTCACCTCACGGTTTCTATTTGTGAGCCCCAGTACTGCTGCTTGCAGCACAAGGATGCGGGCGCGGGCCGCGCGCAGGCCAGGCGGGCCAGGCGGCTTTCCCTGCTGTGTGGCACGGCCGCCTGGCCCACGCGCACCACGCCCACGCTCTTTGCAGAACAACCGGAAGACCAGCACTGAGTGGGAGGAATTTTCATGGGGAGAAAATGGAAAGATGTGAATGCCCTCAGAGTTAAAAATGCGGCGGGGCCTGGCATGACTGTATGTGGATTTGCTTCAATCATTTCATCAATCCCACGGGGGTTTTCTAAGGTACCAGCCCCGTTTTGAATACTGTTCAAAGCCACCGAAGTTCTGTGTAGAGTAATGAAATTAATTTTCCCTTTATCCTCTATTGTAAGGAGGAAGTTCATTTTTTACAACTGGTAAAACGTGCTGGGATGTCCAAGTGCCATCAAATAGCTTACAAGCATGAAATGTCAGTAGGCCCTCCCCCCCACACACACACACACACACAACTAACCTTACAGGTCACGTTGCTTTTACGCTAGAGGGTTAAGGACTGTGTGGGAAGCTCGTTAGGTGATGGAGGGGAACGTGGTGGGAATGGTAACGTGCGTTTCCAGACGTGTGCACACTGCTTTGTACCAATTATACTTTTGGGAGAATCATAAAACTTACACAAAAGCAAGAGTTTCTCAGCCCTGTGAGACGCCCGAGCATCGCTGGCCACGCAGAGCTCCTGCTCCTTTGGAGAAACCCAGCGTCCTGGGAAGCAGGGGGCTGTTTTGAGGAACCGCACCTTCCCTCTTCTGCTTTCTGTGAACTTGGCCAGACGGTCCCCGAGAGGTCGTGCACTTCCTGTCTGGTGATGGCACCTCTGCAGAGGGTGGTTACTGGAAGGGAAATGTTCTGAAAAGCCTGAACCATTTTAACTGTCTTAAAAATGTGACGATTTTAAAGAATCTGTAATGCGCTGAAGAAGTCCTCGCAGATTTGGTGCCGGCTCCGACCTGCCCCCTCTGTGGTCCACCCCTGAGACGCTCCGTTGTCACTGCCCATCGCCCACTGTTCCTGGGCTGCTTCCAGGACCCTGGGCCCCGACAAGCCACCTGCTCCCGCGGGCACACGGAAGCCAGGCAGCGCTGGTCAATGCGCTCCGGCTGCAGGGCGCAGCCAGCCTGCGCGTGCTGGGGGTGCCCAGGCCGGCCTCGGCCCAGACGGACGTGGCTGCAAGTGCACGAGGCCTCAGACACGGAGGGTGAGACAGCTGGTTAGTGTCTTATGTCGCGTCCGTGTGGAAATGAGAACATCCTCCAGATTTTGTTTAAATAAAGCATTGAAATGGAGCCACATATTTCATTGCTTTTTTTATGTGGACGCCAGACAACTTAAGTTTGTGTGTGTGGCTGGCACGTGTCCCCATCGCTGGTGCAGCCCCGCCCCCAGCACACGTGCACGAGGTCCATTGCGGGTCCCCGGGGCCTCCAGGCATGTCGCCCGCTGCGGCCCCTGTGGATGCCAGCCACCCGGCCGGACCGCCCCGCGTGCGTGTGCCAGGACCCTCCCTCCTCGCAGGCCCGGCCCCACGGCTGGAGGCGGCGGGCCGAGCAGTCCTGGCGGGGCCGGGCCATGGACACCTCCCACGGCGCGCACCGGAAGGGGCAGGTCCCCGGCTGGTCCCCGGTGCCCGACCAGCGCGCTGCGTACCGTGCCGGGGCGTCAGAGCTGACAGCACAGGCCCCGGTGCGGCCCTGGCTTCCGCCGGACAGTCGGGTGAGGGTCAGCACAGCGTCACCACTCGCCTTCGCTGAGCCTTGGGGGGCTTCACACAGTGGATGGGAGCAGATCGCGTCCTGGGACTGGGCTCATTCTAGTTAGATCTCCAGGCAGCAAGAGAAAGTCTAAAACCTTTCCTTCCGGCGACCCCCAGCCACTTCTCGGCCTCTTGACTAAGCTCAGTGTGGATAACCCCAGCTATAACCCTCGTAGCGCTACCTTCCGCCAGCGGTGCTAGCAAGGAACGCGAAGGGTGATTTAATCCAGACCAGCGAGCACGTTTTCATGGAGCACGTGCCCTTGCTTTGTTTCTGTGCTTATATTTGGTTACAGCCATACCCGACCTCATGGCTCCCAGGACGCTCTTCCAAGTCCTTAGGTCCTGAGCAAACATTTCCATTAGAGCCCCGTTAACCTTTCAAAGTCAGACGTTTACACCTGGTTGGAATGCACAGCGAGACCCAAGGAGCAGCGAGACGTCGCCGTGGTCCCTCTGCCTCTCGCTCCCCCTGCGCGACACCGCTGTCCCCAGAGCAGCAGAGCCAGGTGCGCACCTGAGTCTCAGCAGGTGAGTCGCCACCATAGCAGGGCTCAGCGGCCGCTTCCCAGGGGACGTGGGTGTCACAGGGCTGTGTCCACACACAGATCTGCCAGCGGTTTGGAATGTAGCCCAGCCAGCTGAGGCTGTCTTTGGCTTCCTTGGCTTCCCGGCTGGTCTTCTCGGGATTGTCTATGGTGCTTTGCAGCCGTAAACTGTGCAGATGTTGCTTCTGACAATGTAATGCCAGGCAGTGGGGCCGCTGCCCGAGCACATTGTTGGGGGCAGGCTTTTTCGTCAGACCCCTGCCCAGAGTTCCCCTCGATCCCCGTTCTGCCCTCAGAACCTCAACTCAGGGCCCGCTCTTAGCGGCTGCGTCTCCTGCGGGTCAGAGGGCATCCAAGTGGTTTCCTGTGGGTTCCTCTCTGAACGGGGATGTGAAAGTGCCCATGAACCCTGCTGCCATACAGAGACTGTTCTGAGCAGTCCCGCTGTTACTAGAACCTGAAAACGGGTCATTTTAAACGACATCACAGCAGCTGACAGTCCTGAGAATAACGTAGATTTCATATACGCACTTGCATTCAGGGGAAATCTTACCATGTTCTGCACATGTGTGTCTTCCGTAACTATTTAGAGCAACAGGAATGAACACTGTGGAAGTTAGAGCACTTACGTGGACATGCTCACCACACTCAGAAGCTGCAGACAGGACTTAGAGCACTTACGTGGACACGCTCACCACGCTCAGAAACTGCAGATGGGAGTTAGAGCACTTACGTAGACATGCTCACCACGCTCAGAAGCTGCAGACGGGAAGCTGCAGACGGGAGTTAGAGCACTTACATGGACATGCTCACCACGCTCAGAAGCTGCAGACGGGAAGCTGCAGACAGGAGTTAGAGCACTTACGTGGACACGCTCACCACGCTCAGAAGCTGCAGACGGGAAGCTGCAGACAGGAGTTAGAGCACTTACGTGGAGATGCTCACCACACTCAGAAGCTGCAGACGGGAGTTAGAGCACTTACGTGTACACGCTCACCATGCTCAGAAGCTGCAGACGGGAAGCTGCAGACGGGAGTTAGAGCACTTACGTGGACACGCTCACCACACTCAGAAGCTGCAGACGGGAAGCTGCAGACGGCCTCTGACTTGAGTGGCTCTACCACGTCGTCACTGCCCGTTTCAGGCATGTTTGTCAGGAGGGTCAGGACGCCTGCTCTCGCCCTGTTTGCATAGGACAGAGCTGTAGGTTGGGGTCTGAACAGGAGAGATGGGGTCACAGAGGGCCTCATGCAGGGAGGACTCGGTGCAGGAGGCGAGCTTCCCTGGAGCAGGCCCCTGTGTCATTCGGCGGCTTTTCCGGGCAGCGTCTGAGTCTCGCTGATGCCAGTCTCTGGTGGTCGCTTCATCAGTTATTGCTGTTCTCTTTCCTGTCCTCTGGCACAGAAAGGACATGTCACTAACTCCCAGGACCCGCTTCTGTGGATTGGCCCCACTGGGCAGCAGGGTCATGGTGTGACTTGGCCAGGGCCCCTCGCCACCCATGTGAGCATATTGCTGGTGTAACCGTGGTGTGTGATGGGTCCCCTGCTATCCCGCAGCATTTGCAAACGTTCTCTAACACAGGGCAGCCAGCGACTGCCTCTGTCCCCATGGCCACACTGCAGCTCCCTCCCGCGTGCCGTCCCCACACTGGAGGCGTGTTGTCACCCTAAATGTGACACAGCATCCGTGGTCACACTGGGGGCCAAGATGCACAGACGCAGTGCTGGGTGTGGGAGCCCCTGCCGCTTTTCTTGCGGAAACATGTAGTGGGCGTGACCAGTCCCCGGCTTCAAGAAGGTGCTGATTCAGTGGCCGTGGGAGAGTGGGGGAGGGGAAGGCCGCTTTGGGGCGAGTGGTCGGCTGGACACGTGGGCTAGTTCCATGCTGTCAGTGCTGTGATAGTACCACGCGGGTGGTGTGGCTGCTGACAGTGACGGGCCTGGGAGACACCAGGCCCAGCGGGCGGGGCGGGCGGGGGAGGCTGATCCCGTGAGCACAGGGGCACGTGCGCAGTGAACTGGGCACGTGGGGGTGACTGCTCTGTGGAGGGACCGTGGGTTCCCCCGAAACGCACTCTGAGGTGGGCGTCCGCAGGAAGGGAAGTGGCAAGTTTTCTTCCCGGCACACTGGGTAGATGATGGGGATGACAGCAGCCCAGGGACAGGCACGCATGGTCACACGTGTGCACCTCGGCCCTCCCCCCGAGGCTTGTGCTGCTGCTTTACACAGAACTCAACTGGGATTTAGCCCCATGGGCTTGGTCCTCCTTCAGGGTGGGGGTGGGGGCCAGGAAGGGGGCCAGCCTTCTCTCCCCCCCAATTCCAATTTATCCTTCCAGCCGCGTCTGCTGTGTTCTCACCCATCTCCGTGTGTTTTATGGGCTTTCTTTTCTTCCATGAACACTTTCTGGTTTGGACCAGCTTTGAGACTGAAGACAGGGTTACAAATTCATTTTCCTGTTGAGACTAGATGTGATGACTGTGCTCAGGGCAGTTGGAAGGCAAACAGGAGGTGGATTTGAGAGATGGGCCAGGGCCAGAGCAATGACAGTTCTGTGACTGAGCACTTGGACGACGGGACACAGGAGTCAGAGGCGAAGGTGTGAGCAGCAGGACCCCATGAGGATGGGCTCTGCTCCAGATGGCTTCTGAGGGGCAGCCTGGGGGCATCCCTGTGATGAGGAGGTGGGGCAGCCCCGTGCTCCTGGGGGTGGGGCAGCCCCACGGAGACAGGATGAGCTCTGGCAGCTGCGGGGCTTGGGGAGCAGAATCGAGGTTGGGACAGAGACCAGGATGTTAGAAACATTGCTATGGAGAAGATAAGTGTGTAAAGAAGGTTTTATCGCTAACGTTGGGGTGCAGACTTAGCAGCTATAGAAGTCAATCATCATTCAATAATTGAGATAGTTGTACTCCTCGTGACTGTTTAATTCGATATGGTGCAAACGTCTGTTTAACTGAAAGAAGCTTCATTTTCTCTCTGAACAGTGTTTATGTGAGCTTCCCTGTGGTGATTGGACTAAGAGGGTGTGTGGGAAACAGGTGGCGGGCCGACGACTTCACATTTCATGTGAAGCACAAGTTAAAACACCGCTTGTGCATTTGGCCACTTGTGTGCCTGACCAAAGCCTGGAAGCTGCCCATGTCCAAAGGAGGCCCAGCTTCTTGTTTTCTGTGACGCGTGTGCCAGATGGAAGCCCTAGAGGCGGCGGCATCCTTGTGCGGCCGCAGGACAGGTGGTGGGTCCCTCACCCTGACCATCCTGTTCACTGTGAGCTGGAGGACAGTGGCCACTGGTCACCATTGCTCCTAAGATGGACGGGCTGCCTGTGCTTTTCAGCCCAGGCGTGTAACCAGCAGAACTGAACGTGAGTGACGCTCCGACCGCCCTCGAGGGGATGTGAGTGGACCCTGTCACGTGACAGGGAAGGCCGGTGGAGGCTCTGTCACTGCTGGTCACAGCTCAGCGGTGGTTGCTGACGGGATGCTGAGGGTGTGTTGGCTGACTGCCTGCTGTAAAATGCTGGTTTTGCTGCTTCGGTAGCACATGGCTGGACCCCTAGCATGAGGACTGCCGCATGCATTTCCCTCAGACAGGGGAGGGCGGTGGGAAGAGTGAGCAGTGACTGCTCAGCTGGGGACTGTCACAGCGGGACTCAGAAGAGTGTGCTGGCGCTCCTGGCTGGCCGCAAGTTGGTTTTGCGCACATTTTCTTAAATATGTAATCGTTTGTTTCCCTCTGGGAAACATATCCCTTAATCTTGAACTTTTGTACTGTGAAGGTATTCTTCCTTTACCTTCCACTCCTGTTATTCTTTACGGTGTCTGTATCTGAAGTGATAACCGTTCTCTGAGCTGTTTGGTGTGTGTGTGTGTGTCGTGTGTGCACACGCACATGCACACAGGTAGTGAAAACAAGGGTGGGCTTAGTACATCTGCGCTGCAGCTGTAGCTGAAATCTCACATGACCCGCATGAAGAGAGTGGTTCTCTTACTGGGAAGTCGGGGCTCCAGGCTCTGTCCTCAGTGTTCATGTTAAAATATGTACAAACTCTTACAAGAATCTAGGTTCTTGAGGTGTGGCTCAAAATGTGTGCAGATTTCATCTCCAAAATTCCTAACTACTGAGGAAGAAAGTGGCACCAGAGGAGAGCGTGTGTCGCCTTCTTTGGTGTGAAGTCAGTGCATTGCAGGGTAATAAAGACCCTGTAAGGTTGGAGATCCCAAAGAAATGTGAGAGTCACGTGGCCTTTAGGAAAATGGCCTAAAACCTTAGCAGTTCTGTTATTAGCAAGAAAGGAGAAGTGGACGATCTTTTTAGAGGCGTTGCTCCAGGGCCTCTTGCAGAGATCTGGAAGGAAGGGCCGGGACTGAGACCGCTGTGGAGAGGAGCCCCTCGTCCGGCTCCTCGTCTGAAGGAGATTGGCCACTCCTCCCGCTGCCGTCAGGACAAGTTAGTGTAGTTCAGAGTCAGAGGTGCTGCTCAGAACAGTGTGTTTCAGTGACTTGGCTTTCATTTGTTATTCTTTTAAGTTTCTGTTTTTAATTGGAATTTTCAAAGAAAATAATGAGGGATATATTAGTTAAATGTTTCTTCTGGTTTCCAAAGATACCTATTATTTATTCTTAAAAAAAAAAAAAAAAAAAAGGACAAGTTTCATGACTACATTGACATAGAATTAAATTATCCCTACCCAACACTTTTGACAATATTACCCATTTTTCATTATTTTTTACACCTTACTGGCAGAGTTTACTGCCTTCCGTGGGCTTGTGAGTTTCCCTGTGGCGTCTGGACGGTGAGTGACGTGCATCAGTGCACATGCCTGGCCCCCAGGTGTCTGCAGGTGGGAGGCGGGGGGCCTCGCTGACGGCTGTCAGCGTAGAGCAGGGCCTCTGCTCATCCCGTTGTCTTGTCATCCCGTCTGTGGGGGGACAGGGGACAGGGCCCTCCCTGCAGGGACCCCCCAGCCACAGCGGGAGCTCACGCGGGGTTTGGGAGTGACCTCAGGACTCTGATGCGCTCTGGTTATTTTTAGAAGTAATGACCGGGTAGCGCTCTGAGATTTGGGTGTTATTTCTAGACTGAAGCGTAGCCTCATTTTCCTGGGAGCTCGTGTTCTGGAATTGTACATGGGTTCTTGGTAAAGGTTTTGGAAGCTTTCCCAGTACATGGGACTCAGGGAGGAAGGAGGTGCCGGCCATGTGCGAACCCTGCCTGTGACCCTGGGAGCCTCCTGAGCACACGGACGTGGCAGCAGCTGTCCCTCTTTGCCGCCATCCACTCTGCGAGCTGCTCAATGTCAAGTCAGCTGTACCCGCAGCGCCGCTGGCCTATGCGCGGAGGCTGTTGTGCTTGTGACTTGTAACCTGGCACCTCCACCCGTTCACCAGGGAGAGTCACACGTGTGTGCTCACACACATTCACACCCACGTGTATCTGGCCCGGGACGTACAAATAGCGTTGTTAATGTGTGTGGCACGTGGCTATTATATTTGGGTGGCTACAGAGAAATGTCTTGAGAGCCACTTAGCTTCTACGTTCCCGCTGGCCTGCCCCGGTCCCGCTAGCTGCTCGCTCCCTGCTCTCAGCACGCTGTTCCTGAAGCAGCAGTGACAGCCCACGCCAGGCTGCTGACCTCGTGCGGCACTGTCTGGGGTTCTCGTCTCAATCTCTCAGTGACTCCACCAAGCAGGGACTATCTGCACCCCCACCGGGTAGAAGAACCTGAGTCACCAGAGGTCAGGGCCCCGGGGCCCAGCCCGCACGGGGGGCTTCTGTGCCCAGGGAGCAGCCCTGGTCTGTGCCCTCGCCCCCCAGCAGCAGCTCCCGCTGCGGCGCACTCCTTGTCGCAGGCCTTCCTGACGTCCCAGCTCAGGACGGGCCCGGGGGGCATGGCTCACAGGCAGCGCATGGCCCCCGGCCCCCGCCCGAGCTCTCTGTGGCCCTGGGGTGCTGCCGCGCTCCCTGTTTGGCCGCAGCCCCTTCGTCACTGTCTGACTGCAAAAGCCCTTCCCGCCCCTCAGACCCCCATGAAGCCGCGTCTCTCCTGTGCTTCTGTGAGCCCCTCTCTGTCCCCACAGGACTCCCCCCCTGAACAGGCCACATGCGTGTTCTCCTGTTGGGATCCGTGATTTACAGTAAACGTTTCAGAAACAAGGATAACACTGGGGTGGAAGGGGACGTGGAACAGGGCCGAGTGGAGGAGAACCGGGGTGTGGTGCAGGCGAGGGAGTTGTCAGGACAGCGCACGCGGGACAGCAGGCCGCACGTTTGTGTGCACACGGAGCACAGAGCAACCCGGGATTATGCGGTGGCCAAGTGCAGTGTCACTGGTCCAGCCCCCAGGCCGGCGGGGGTGCGGGCAGGGGGTAGCGCTGGGTGGGCTTGTGGAAGTCCTGGCTCTTGGGTCAGGCTGCCACACCGGGGACGGGGGACAGTGAGTGGCAGGGGGCTACTGACAGGGCAGCCCTGCGTCCTTCACTCCAGGGCCGGCAGCGCCCTGGGCTGCCCTGCGCATCAGCCCCGGGCGTTCAAGGTGCCCTGAGGGTGAAGGTGAGGCGGCTAGACGCCTCCAGCCGGGGAAGCCGGTGAGACTGCGAACAGGGTCGCGTCACCTCGTTCCAGACCCAGGTCCTCGGCCTTTAAAGAGCATCAGCCTGTCACTCTGTGTCTTGCTTATTGTCTTCACCCTCTGTGCTGGTTGTGATTGATGTTTCTGATTTTGTTTTTTTCTTTTTTTGCCTTTGTAACAGATCATCAGAAACTGGAAAGGGAAGCTAGGATCTGCCGTCTTCTGAAGCACCCCAATATCGGTAAGGAAATGTTTTCAGGGTACTCAGTCCTAATGGGAAGCTTTATGATACGCATTTTTACCACAGTAAAATGTTTATTTCATAACCTCGTATTTGCAACTGCTAACAAATAGGTCCCTGGCTTTTAGTCTTGGTTATGTTTGATTCTTTAAAGGGTTTTAAGTTCCCCCCACGTGACCGGGGATGAGCCCACTGGCCCGCAGGGGTGATTACTGGGGGAACCGCACTTGGAGCTTGTTTGGTTCCAAAGTCCAGTTTGTCCCAAGCCCTTCACGTCCTGCTCCGCTCAGAGCGGGGACAGCGTCGCCCTGTTTAAACAAGGCTGCAGAACGCAAGCAGCAGGTGCCGGTGGGGCTGAGGGTGGGGCGCCGGGACCCTCCCAGCAACGCAGGAAGGCCCAGACCTGCGTCCAGGCGAGGGGCTGCGCTGCGTTGTGCAGGTGCTGCACAGGGTTCCCTCCAGAGGCATGAGAATCGGGGGCAGTGCAGGCGGTGGCCCTGGGGTGCGGCTGGTGGTCACCTTCATTCTGAGTCACTGAGCATGGGCGTGGGACTGATGCCCAGGCCTTCCCACTACTCACTGCCCGCCTCTGCCCAGGCCCAGCGCGGCCCCTGCCCTGCTCCCAGCTCCGTGGGACCTTGGCTCCCTGGTGAAAGTGTGAGTCACAGTTGTGGCTTCTATGAGCTGGTGCTTCTAGATCCTTCCTTCATCTTTGACACCGAGTCCCAGGCCCTTCTGGCTGGGACACTCACCGTGTGACACAGCCCGGCCCCACCTAGACCTGCTCTGCTCACCTGGCCGCACCTCACCCTGTCCTCATGGCTCCCACCGGTTCCTGTCCCTCAGCTGCCTGACAGCTGTGTGCGTCCCTTCTCTGAGCAGGGCTGGGCACCCA
>PVKE010015776.1:0-13908 GCA_004027555.1 Craseonycteris thonglongyai
TCCTTCTTAAGATACAAGAGAATTTAAAAGGGAATGAAGAATTGGTGGGAAGACCTAGAATAGGAAGAAAATCCATCAAGGTAATTTAGGCATTTGAGATCACTTTTATCTTGGGGTAATTTGCCAACTTCTTAAGGTAAAAGCCTAAGAAGCTAATATTTGGAATACAGAACTTGACATAGCTGGGATGGGATGATTCTGATTTTAAAAAGAAATACCTGGGTGTGTGTTTGGGACTCCAAAGGTGTGCACTCCAGGTGAATTGAAAGTAGACCTGACTGGGCAGGTTTAAGTGTCAGTCTAAGTCTACTCAATACCTGGCCCTTGTAATGCTCATAAACATGGCAAAAATAAATAAAACCTATGAAATTCTAATCATCAAATTATTTTTTAAATCTTAAACTTTTTATTTTGAAATAATTATGGATTCACACAAAGTTGAAAAGATAGTAGTAAAAGGAGGTCCCATGTACCCTTCATCCAGTTTCCCTCAATGGTTATATAGTCCATAATTGCAGTATAACATTAAAACCGGGAAGTTACATTGATGCAATGAGTGCTTGCAGTTGTATGTTATATTTTTACATGTATAGATCTGTGTTACTGTTGTATGTTATATGATCTATCACATGTATAGATTTTTGGAACTACCACAATCAAGATACAGAACTATTCCATTATCACAAAGATATTTCTCTCTCTTTCTCTACCCCTTTATAGTTCCAACTGTTTCCTTCTTTCCACCAGCTCTCATACCTAGTCATCACTAACCCGTTTTCCATATCTATAAATTGGTCATTTTGAGAATGTTATATAGATGCATATAGTAGTTTGGCTTTTTTCACTCAAAATAATCATCTCAAGTATCTATCCAAGTTGCTGCTTGCATTAATAGTTTTATTGCTGAGTGGCATTTCATGGTCTGCATATACCAAAGTGTTTTAGCCATTTACCTACTGAGGAACATTTTGGTTGTGTCCAGTTTTTTGCTATTATGAAAAAAACTTCTATGATCATTTGTGTGTAGGGTTTTTTGGGTGTGTCTGTGCATTTGAGTTTTCATTTCTCTGGGGAAAACATCCAGCAGTGGAGTGGCTGGGTAGTGTGTTAAGTATATACTTAAGTTTTTAAGGACCTGCCAAACTGTTTTCCAGAGTGGCAGCATCATTTTACATGCCTAACAGAAATGTAGAGAGTTCCAGGTTCTCTGCGTCCTTGCCAGCTTTTGACATTGTCACAATTTTTTTTTTTTCTTTAAGATGGGATACTCTGTTATGACAAAAGCTCCCATGTAAAGAACTGGTATTTATTACTAATGTGTAGGTGGGAGTGACACTCTGGGATATAAGATGGATAGAAGGAGAAGGAGTCCAGGTGACATGCACTTGGGGAATAGATGAGCCACAGCCAGTGGCCAGGTGTGGGGATGTGCAGAGGGAATGGGTGTGCCTGTGGGGGTACAAAGCCTGTAGTGTGCAGTGTCCATATCCAGAGGTCCATGGGAATGTGACCAACAGGGTAGAGCAGTGAGGTCACCACCGAATGAGCATTCTAGCTGTGTGGCTTGCAGCATGTGACCAGATGTCCTTATCCCCACACCATGCAGCTGCTATAAACAGCAAGGGACCCCCTCCTCCTGCAATCTCCCTTCAACACCCTCTGTGGAAACCCTTAATGTCATGTGAATTGAGAGCTGAAAGGCAATAAACTGGTAACTGGCACATTGCCCCTAGACTTAACTGCTGATCAGTACTTCAGTAAACACTGGGTTTCATAGGAAGACATACAGGATAAGGTTTAACAAGCCAAGGATTAGTCCAAAATATGATCTAGCATGACAGGCACAGAGACACAAGGAAGGCCATCCAGTGAGAGAGCAGCCGGCTCTCCCACTGATCCATGTGCAGTAATTAACCATGCGAGGAGCTGTACCATAGCATCCACCTAGGGAAAGGCCACACCCACGGCCTTCCGTCACCGGCAGCCTCTTTCTAAAGCAAAACCTCACAATCTCCCACCATGACTTGCTTTCTCCAAACAACCCTCCCTCCCCACCATGAGCTCTACTCACAGCTCATTGTGGAAAAACACTGTATAAGACTTGATGAACGTCTAGTAACAAATTGTTACTTCAAGCATCTGAATATACAGAAGGGCAAATTGTTTTGGAAAAGCATTTCTGCCTTTTCGCATATCCTGACTTGGGTTAAAAACTCCAAACAAACCTTGAAACAACACTGAGAAGTGAAGTGTAGAATGGTGGAGGGGGATGGTCCCCAGTTTTACTCTGCATTCTTAAATTTGTGTGTATCAGTCAGGGATCATACTGTCATGATCTTTTAGGACTTAGATTTTTCTCTTCAAACAACATTTGAAATGGGTTACAGGTTGAGATCTTTTTTTTTTTTTTAAGATTTATTTTTATTGTTTTTGACAGAGAGAAAGAAATACAGAGACAGAGGGACAGGGGAGGGCCCAGAACAGTCTCCATGGTTGCACATCATCGGTTTTTCCACATAGTTTCATTCCACAGGTGGGCGCGGGGCTGCACAGGGCAGGAACTGGGCCAGGGTCTCACCCCGGTGAGAAATGAACTGGGAGAACTCCCCAGTTCAGCATATGGTCCACACAGGCCGGGGATGGGATTCAAGCCTCAGTCCCCAGGGCTGCAAAGTGAGCACTTAACCCACTGAGCCATCCTGGCTTCCCTGAGATCATTTTTAATGATGCAATTTTATTCCATAATAATAATAATAATATCATAATTTACTCAATCTCTTATTCATGAATCTTTAGGTTGTTTACAATGTTTATGGTAAATGTTCTTGGAACATGATCCCTTCTGAAATCTTTTTTCCCCCACTTGTGCAATTAAGCCCTAGAGATAGATTCTGAGAAGTGGGGTTACTGGTTCAAAGACAATACATACTGTATATTAATACTCTGATACATAGAAACAAAATCTTCAGAAATGTTGCACCTGTTTGGGGGTTTTTTTTTGGGGGGGGGTTGTGTGTGTGTGTGTGTGTGTGTTTTTCTCACCAACTTATGAGGGCTGTCTGGAAAGTATCTAGCCATGTAATGTGAAAAATGGAAGCATTTATGGCTGAATTTTTTTTCCCAAACAGCCCTTATATATAAGAATGCCAATTTTTCCACTCCCTTACTGAAAAGTTTTGTTAATCTTTCACTATTGCCCACCTGGATCAGTAAGGATTTGACACTTCAGGGATGGGTTTATCTACATCTGAGTGGCTGTTCTGTAGACAATTCATAACTAGCAGGGAAATGTAATGTCAACTAGAAATAACACATGATCCAAATAAAGAAACCTATAAATCAAACAAGGTACAGATAAAACACTGTTACTGAAGATAAAGAATGATATTGTGAAGATATTTTCTTCTCCCAAATCCATCTATCATTTCAAACTAAATCATAATTTTGGAAGAAACATGATAAAATGAGCACCCTTTAAAAATCTATTATTAAACAAGACTGAAAAAGTTTATGCACACCATTTTAGCTGGCTGCTCTGCCACACAAAGCCTTAAAGACTAAAATGTTTTTAATTCTGCTTTATAATGTGGATTCCAATGACTATGAAATATGGTGCTATTAAATCCCTCTGTACTAGCCAGAATAACCT
Organism: Craseonycteris thonglongyai; assembly: GCA_004027555.1. Classification (NCBI taxonomy): domain Eukaryota; kingdom Metazoa; phylum Chordata; class Mammalia; order Chiroptera; family Craseonycteridae; genus Craseonycteris; species Craseonycteris thonglongyai. Next base: position 3,650 of record PVKE010015776.1, read on the forward strand.
AGTAGCAATGCTAGTAACAATAAGGCAACTAAATCTTGGTACTATAACAATAAATATTTACTTCTTACTAAAAAGAAGTCCAACACAAGTCAGCTAACCACTTTCCATAAATCCAGTCTGGAACAAACAGCCTCCAAGGTCCCCCATGACAGGAATGAAAAGCCTGCAGGATACCTGAGATGTTTGTAAGGTTGGGAGTGGAAGTAGCTTAGCTCACTTTTGCTCACACTCCATTGGTTGGAATGCAATCACATGGACCCACTCACTGCAAGGGTTTCTGGGAAATGGAGTCTTCCTATATGCTCAAGCAATGGAACCAGCGTGAGAAACACACAGAAATGTATCTGTCATAGCCTTAAAATAGCACTCCTATAGTGCTTCTGTCCTTGTAGAGAATCTAATGGATTTGAAAACCTGAACATGGACTACTCTATTACCACACTAATAACATAGTTTCATTTCTGAGCACTATTTTGAATGCTCCTTATAAAGAGTATCTTTCTAGTGAAAACATTGTAAAAACTTTTTGGCTGAACTAAAGTCTTTTTTTTTTTTTTAATATTTCTTTTTTTAAACATTTATTTATTTATTTTTGAGAGAGAGAGAGAGAGAGAGAGAGAGAGAGAACTGAGCTGGGGGAGCTCCCAGCTCAGCACGTGGTTCCGCACGGGCGGAGCCGGGATTCGATTCTCGGTCCCCGGCGCTGCAAAGTGAGTGCTTAACCCACTGAGCCATCCCGGCTTCCCCAGAACTAAAGTCTTTACTCATGCTAATTAGAATTTCCTTCCTGGGCACATCTGTTCATGGAAATTTAACTTCTAACGATTGCCATTGCCACAAATCACCCATTTGTCAAGAATGAATGACTTTACCACTGCAGTGTACAACCACTGATGGAAGCTCCACGTAAGTCCTTGAGATCCACAGTAGTCCCCTGGACGTTCCTAAGAACCACGTGCTTCAGTGCTACAGGCTGATGTCATAGATGGCTGTGTCCTTGTCTTTTGCTCCCCCCACCCTCCCAGGGCTGAGTAAGCCTCTATCATTTGGAACACACAGTGTGGCTTGTTTTCTTGGTTGAACTCTGACTACTACCTTTATAATGCTTCTGTCCTCTTGTGCAGTCTTTACTGAGTAAGAAAGTCTGAGCTATAAGTAAAACCCTTGCCATGTTCATGACATATGTGTTGCATCTCGTCCATACACGCTCTCTGCCCTTCCTGCATTCTTTACATCTATAGGGCCTCTCTCCTGTGTGGACTCTGCGATGCACGTGAAGATCTGAATTCCGAATAAAGCCCTTACTGCACTCATCATATTTATGTGGTTTCCATCTGGTGTGATCTCTTTGATGTAAGTGAAAATATGAGCTGTAGTTGAAACCCTTACCACACACTTCTTATTTATAAGGTATTTCTCCTGTGTGAACCCTGATGGATGTGAAGGGTAGAACTGTAAGCAAACGCCTTTCCACACACTTGCATGTGTAGGGTTTCTCTCCAGTGTGAACTCTGATGAAAGTGAAGGTGTGGGCTTTGGCTGAAGCCCTTTCCACACTCATCACACCTGTAAGGATCCTCCCATGTGCAGCCGGTGGACTTGCAGAACGGAGCTTGCACTGAAGCATCTGCCACACTCGCTGCATTTGTAGACTTCTCCCCAGTGTGGATTCTGTGATGCACGAGAAGACTGGAGCTCTGATCAAAGCCCTTCCCACACTCCTCACATTTATAGGGCATTTTCCCTGTGTGTGTTCCTTGGTGAATGCAAAGTGACCTGAACCTGAACCCCTTTCCACACACGTCACCTTTGCAGAGCATCTCCGCTGCGGATACGTGATGATGGTTGTGAAGACAGGAGTTGCGCCTGAAGCCCTTGCCACACTGCAGACATTTATAGGGTTTGTCTCCCGAGTGGGGGGTGGTAGTGGCGGGGAGGAGCTCTGATATCTGGGAAGGTCTGAGCTCTGTCTGCAGCCTTTAGCCCACCCTCGACGTTCATAAGTTCTCTCACCTGCATGGGCTTTATAATGAACAATAAGATCTGGGCTCTGACTAACGTCCTTTCCACACTGGTCACATTTACAAGATGGTTCTGTGATGTGAGCACTGTGATAACTATGTGGATGTGCGTCACCTGTGAAGCCCATTCCAATTATTACATTTGAAACACTGTGGAGCTGCATGGACCACATCGTGTTGTTTGACTGAGGATTTCATAACCAAGTTTTCCCCAAGTTCTTGAGAGAGAGAAGGGGAGGGCCCAGAGCAGTCTCCATAGTTGCACATCATCGGTTTCGACATGGTTTCATTCCACACAGGTGAGCAGGGGCCGCACAGGGTGGGGACCAGACCAGGGAACTCCCGCATGGCAGGCACATCCCCTAAGAGCTGGGGGACGAACCAGGGGCCTCCCACATGGGAAGCTCACCCCCGGGAGAACCGAACTAGGGGCCACACCCCAGTTCAGCATATGAATCCTCACGGGCTGGGGCTGGGATTTGATCCTCAGACCCCAGGACTGCAAAGACAATGCTTAACTCACTGAGCCATCCTGGCATCCCCTTGATTTGATAAATTAATGGCCTCTATTACATAATTTTCATTTTCATAAATTGGGAGAGACACTCCTGCCCACTCTTCACAGAGGAAAACATCTTCTATATACTGGAAACAACCTCCTTGAAGATTCATGGCATAACCGTGATGCACTGTTAACTCACTGATCTTTTGTTTCCAAATCTGCCAGCAGTAGAATGCCTCTTGAGAAAGGCAACTCAACACTTTTTACTGAAGATCTGAAATATGGTGTTTGATCCCGTCTCCCATGAGGAGAAAGAGAGTTTGGCTAAGGGAACAAGTAAATCACCTACGCAAAGGTTTTGAGAAGATGAAGTAGGATCGGGTGGCAACTTGTTACTGGCTTCTATTCACATGTGAAACCATCAGAGCCACAGAAATTTTAATCTGTGAGCTGCCAATTAAAAATCAGGTATTGCTGAGAAATCAAAAGACAGCTTGGGAAAAAGTTATAAAGGAATATCACCTCCCTGCTATGAGGAGTCAATAAAAGCCTTTAATCATTTTGCTACAAAATGTACGGGGAAGCCTCCCATATGATTCGTCACATATGCAGGGTCCGGCAGAAGTAATGCCCCGTTTTTATGAGGTGGTGATCTATACCAAATATTTTATTACAAAATCATAAGCATGTAATTCTGTAACATACCAATATCACATTCAAGCACACTCTGTGACATTTTAGGTGAAATGTTCAAATTGCTGTCCATCCCATGAGAGACAAAGCAAGCCTTACGATGTGTGACATTACTCCTGCCGGACCCTGAATATATCACATACTAATGGAATGCTGGACGCGGTGAAAGACCCAAAGGATCACAAGGACCTTCCACAGACCATAGAACGTTGCAGATACAAGCAACAAGTCCTGTCTCCTGAAAATTCCACTTTCTTCACATCACTATTATATGGGGTCAGACTAACATATATGTTTGTGAACAGCCTGCACAACCGTACACGGTGGGTGTAAAGGAGCAAGGGGGGTTGAAACAGGGATACTATTGAGAATGGGTAATATGCAAATGTCAATGGCCTGGCACCCAGAGTAGCAAGATTGTGCCCAAGGGCCATAACCACGAGGGGACTGAGGCAGAAGAGGGTGCTCATACTCCTGGCACCCTAAAATGGGCTTCAAAATGGCATGAACACCATGATCAAGGCCATCTGGATGCTGCTTCGGGTTCAACGTAGTTTCTGCGTTATCGGATTGAAAGTGCCTTCAGTTCGTAAAGGGGTGTCAGAGAAAGAGGGACTGTGAACTGCCCAGCACAGGCTTAAAGCAGTGGTTTTCCAATCGTTTTGATTGTACCTATAGCAAGAAAAGCATCTACACTGTGACCAAGCATGCACAAGCAGACACAGATTGTTAACTAAAACAGTTTTATCAGTTGATACTCACCTTACTAGGTACAACGTACTCTGATACATTCGTCTGTGTTCTAGTCTATTGATCTATTTTGCTTTTTAAAAACTGCTGGTTAAGACATAGTAGCTTAATTTCAGGACTCATCAGTGAGGTTGCATCCTGCAGATTTAGGCCAAGGAGCCCTGTGTCTATAATGTATACATGTGGTGCTACTTAGCTCCCCATAGTTATTAAAAACACAGGGTCTGGAGCCAGACTGGCAGGCAGGGGAAGTTCAAATCCTAGTTCTTCTTTTTTAAGATTTATTTTTATTTTATTGATTTTGACAGAGACAGAGAAAAGGGGGAGGGCCTAGAGCAGTCTCCATAGTTGTACGTTATCAGTTTTCCACATGGTTTTGTTCCACACAGATGGGCAGGGGCCATACAAGGAGGGAACTAGACTGGGGGTGTCCCGTATGGGAGGCACGCCCCCTTGAGCCAGGGGTTGAATAGGCGGGAAAGGGGGCGAGAACTGAACTGGGGGCCCCTCGCATGGGAAGCACACCTCAGTTCAGCATATAGATCCAGATGGGCCGGGGCCAGGATTCGATCCTTGGTCCCCAGGGCTGCAAAGTGAGCACTTAACCTGCTGAACCATCCCAGCTTCCCCCTAGTTCTTAAAACCTGTGTGATCATGGACAAATTTCATATCCACTCTGTGCCTCAGTTGTTTCCTTTGTAAAGGGGGTGCAATAACTGCAACTATCTCATAAACTAAACTGAGGTAATGCATAACTGTTTAGGGGCCTCTGAGAAACTGAAATTAGGTTAGATATTTATCAGCAAGTAAGCAAATAAGCTGACACTTGTTTTCACTTACTACATAGCAGATCCTGGTTTAGTCCTTTTAACATCAGTTTGTCTAAAACACTGGTTTCTCCAGAAGCAACCAAGGGACCCCTGGTAATGCGTGTACTTTATCAGTCCCACTCTGAGAAGTATGAGGAGAGAATGGTAGCCTAAACACAGAGGAGGTCAGGTAGGCTCCCTAACTGCATCACACTCCCACAGGCTGGAGGTTGCAGGACAGAGGAGACTCCCTCAGCAACACTTTTCAGAGGCCACTGGCTCACATTTATCCATTAAAACTATTAACTGCAGAGTTCTCATCTGCATCTGTACCACCTAGGTGTTTCCTCTCCAGTGATCAAAGTTTCTCTTTGTGATCCAACTGAAATATTCTACCTGGTTTGAAGATGATCATTCAAGGAAACAGAACCAGTGGTTTGATGCTTAGTCATGGGGGCCATTGCCCTCACCCACTGAGACCAGGTTCCTGAAGTTCTCCAGCATCACGACTCGATACAGCTTCCTCTGGGTGGAGTCCAGCAGCCCCAGCTCCTCCTTAGTGAAGACCACAGCCACGTCCTTGAAGGTCATGGTTTCCTAAAACATCCAACACATGCCACATCAATCCATCTACACACAAATGACCGCTGGAAGAAGAGCAAAGTTGGAAGCTGTGCCAGTCAGTAAGTTACTGTCTTCCTCCTTTAAAACCTCGCTTTTAAATTTCATGCTATGGGAAGCCAGGATGGCTCAGTGGGTTAAGTGCTCGCTTTGCAGACTCAGGGACCAAGGATCGAATCCTGGCCCCAGCCCGGGCAAACCCATATGCTGAACTGGGTGTGATTCCCATGCGGGAGACCCCCAGTTTAGTTCTCACCCCCTGGTTCAGCCCCTGACTTAAGGGGGTGTGCCTCCCATGTGGGAGGCCCCCAGCCCCGTTCTGGCCCTGTGCAGCCTCCACCCACCTGTGTAGAAAACTGATGACATACAACTGTGGAGACTGCTCTGGGACCTCTCTCTTCTCTCTGTCTCTGTCTCTGATTCTCTCTGTCTCTGTCAAAAACAATAAAACAAAGGTTAAAAAAGAAATCTCAAGCTGGAATACTGGAGCTGGAATACTGCAAGTCACACTTCTAATTTGACAACTGGTTCTAAGTTAGGCTCAAACATTGGGGGGCACCAGAAGTATTCTGGGGAGGAAATAGAGTTGGAGATAATTAGCCAGGAAATACAAATACCCTAGAGCCCATGTGGGACACGACATTGTAGGGAGTAGAGGTTATTCAGGAATGGAAGCTAACACAGACTACTTCCTTTCTCCCTTCTTGACCTCAACATAAAGTCTGGCAAAACAAAATACTCATTTCACCGCCACCCTTGCAGCTGGGTGGATCCCTTGCAGGAAACTAGGACAGTTCAAAAATATTAATAAACCAAATTTATAAACCAATAGACATGAATACAAACATTTTAAATCTGTTCCTCAGCACACAGTACCATCTATGAAGTACTCTTGTAACAAGAGTACTTGTGCTCTTTTTCCTGAATCTAATCAAGCATCTAGTGCTTCCACTTATAGGAAATACTGTGAAAAGAGGAACACACTGAGATATTTATGGAAGGTTGACTATTGTCTTGGTATTAGGTGATATCAAAGAATTACTGATAATCTTAGTCTATTTCTTCTTTCAGAAATACATAATGGACTATATAAGAGTGGTAAATTAGATTGCTATTTAGAGATACTCCTTTTCATGATCCCCAATTCCACTAATGGACTGAAGTGAACTTCCTTTCCCCTTGACTTTGGATATGGCCACATGACTGGTTCCAGTTCTCCTCTTTGGCCTTAATAAATCATACATGTTGCCACTTGCTCTCTTGTCCCTCTCCTGTCCCCGTAAGAACATACCCGAGCTAACCAACACAAAAACTGTTACCACAAGCAGAGTGCTACCTATGGCACTGGCTTTGAGGTCAGGCCATAATAGTTTCCTTAGTTATAGTTAAGGAATCTATTCCAGGAGGCTAGGAATATGGTAACCTGGGTGATGTGGTAGTGAAGCATTTTGTAAAACTGTTGCTGGTGGTAACATAGAAGATGGCAAATGTATCTAATGAATTTGTGGACTTGGGCAAGGTGGTTTCCTGGCAGAAGTGTGAAAGCATGAGCTTGTTTAGCTGCATATAGTAAAGGACTATAATAAAACAGTAAGTCAAAAGAAAAATAAAAGTACAGTATGAAATAACGTTAGCCACATTATTCTTTAAAAGTCTTTCAAATGCTTTGGGAAAGAAAAAATAAAAGTGAAAAAGATAGATTAAGCAAAGGTGGCAAACGTTAATTGTTGAAACTGCATGAACAGGTATTATATACAGTGTACTATTATTTGTTATGTATTTTCATAATTAAAACATTTTTCATGATTAAAAAAATCCTTGCTCTACCCTATGATGGTCCTTTTGATGTATCAGCTTGGCGAGGCTACAGTCCCCATTGACTCACTCATCTGGGTGATGCTGCAAAGACAGTGTGTAGATGTTACTGAGGTCCATGAACAGTCCCCTTCTTGCCACTGTTAGTCCCTTCTCAACAGCAGCCAGAGTACTCCCGTTAAAGCTAAATCAGATCATGCCACTCCTCTTAAAACTCCTCTACTGCTCACATTTATTTACTTATTAATTTTATTTTATTTTTGACAGCGAGTGAGAGAGATATACAGAGACAGAGAACTGAACTGGGGGAGCTCCCAGTTCAGCATATGGTTCCGCACGGGCCGGGACGGGATTCGATCCTGGGTCCCCAGCACTGCAAAGTGAGCGCTTAACCCAGTGAGCCATCCCGGCTTCCCCAACTGCTCACATCTAAAGAGAATCACAGCTAAAGGCGGAAGATAATGAGGCAATCACAGTATAGTGCTATAGGGCCAATAACTGAAGAATCTTTTTTTTTTTTTGAGGGGGGAGGGAAGGGGAAGAGAGACAGATGCTGAGCCAAAATCGCTCCCGCCAAACAGCGCAAGCTGTTTACTTCCAAGATGAATTGCTTGAGCCAATCGCTCCTCAGTCAGGGACGCACAGCCCAAACCATTATCCTGCAAACCTGAGCCAACGCCTCCCACCCACGCCTGGGTCCAAAGATGCATGTCCCAAGACTGACACCAACCCCCGACCCGGGGATGCACAGGCAAGCCCGAGACCTACAGACGCTCTGAGTCAATCCCCCCAAACGCGGGGCTGCCCCCCAAACCGAGCCCAAGTTCTCCCACCAACCCTAGCCCCCGCGACGCCCCCGAAAGGGGCGCGGGTCCAGGTCTGACTCACCTCCGCGTCGCCAACAAAGTGGCCCGCAGCGCGCGCCCCGGGCCGAGAAGCACGCGCAAGAAAGCCCGTGGACTACAATCCCCAGAAGCCCCTGCGCGGCAGGGACGGCCGCGCGCAAAGCTGCAGTGCGGGCTGCATCCACCTAGCGAGAATACTAACTACCCCAATAGCGATAAAATAAGACAAATTATTCTCCACCTGTGATTAAAAAGGAGGGGAACTACTAATATCTTACCACTTGGAAACGAGCACTTACTATCGGAGTGAAAATCCCTTTAGGTGCTTCTAAAACACTAATTTACTTACATGTTTTGGTTACTGCCTAGCTCCCTCTACTAGGATTTAAGCTCCACACAGACAGGGATTTTTGTCTAGATTTTAACATTGGTAAAGCGGAACACCACTGACCGGGGGGGAGGGGTTCTTGATTAAAAATTTGGTCTATCGCCCGCCGTTCCCTAGCTTGTCGTGTATTCTTTCCAAAAATCGGGACTTTTTTAAAACGCCGCGGGACGCGGGACAAATTGTTAAAAATCGGGACTGTCCCGCCAAAAGTGGGACGTCTGGTCACCTTAACTATTGTGTTATTTATTTTTGAGCACTTACTATGTGCTATGCATCATTCTAAGCACTGGGGATAGTGAACAACAAAAACAAACAAAACCTTGCCCTTTTGGAGTTTAATTTGTTGAAAGTTTAGGGGTATTTGTTGCTATTATGAATGGCATCGCTTCCCATTTTGTGTCCTAGCTCATGACTACTGCTCTGAGGGATTCTTTTGTATAGGCCAGCTTATTAAACTCCCATACTGTTCTGCACTTACCGGTATTTCCATTGGACAGCACTGTCCTAGTGTAACACAATTCCTACTGCCAGTTACTAGGTGATCTGTAGCCTCCCTCACATGCAGTCCAATTGAAGTCACCAACACTGTTGTGAGAAAATGTATTCGCCTGTCAGAACTGTTGTCACATTAGTGCTGTCACCCTCTGGGGACATTGTGTGCTTTCCCTGACCTCAGACATTTTAGAATCAGTGTAGAGTCTATTGATCTTCTGGACTTACGTTTCTAGAAAAAATCAGTTCCACAGAGTACCTAAGGTTTGCCAGCATCTGGATAGAGAATATGTTGAAGATGGCCTTCCAGTCAGTCAGTCACCTTGTTTGGTACAAGTTCTCCATGGGGCCACTTGACTGTTTTGGTGCCCTGGCTTTTGGCAGCCGAGCCTGACATGCACCGGCCAGATGGAATCCCTATATGTGTACTTCCCTGGTCCGATCGCCCATGGTGCCTCGATCCTAAAAGACCTCAGCTGCCTTTTGTAATAATACCTCTGGGTCAACTCTGACGGTTGTATACTTGTGAGCATGGAAATGAGTTTCTAGGTAGGAGTTTTTTTTATCTGCTAGATTCTTTTTCCCACTGAACAATTAAAAGTTTCAAGTTACAAATGTGTGTATACAATGAAAAATAAGTTTGCTTTCCCAGGCCAAGTCCACAGTCTACTTTGTGTATTTGTGTGTATAGAGAGATATATGTCTCTGGACACGTATTTATTCCTCCACATAAATGAGATAATATTGTGTATCTTGAGTCTTTTTAGATTTTATTGTTTTTGACAGAGACAGAGAGAGACAGAGACAGAGACAGAGAGAAGGGGGAGGGCCCAGAGCAGTCTCCATAGTTGCACAACATCAGTTTTTCGACATGGTTTCAGTCCACAGGTGGGTGGGGGCTGCGCAGGGCAGGAACTGGACGGGGGGCCTCCTGCATGGGAGGCCTGACCCCTCGAGCCAGGGGCTGAACTGAGGGGCGAGAACTGACTGGGAGCCTCCTATATGGGAAGCACACCCCAGTTCAGCATATGGGTCCACACAGGCCAGGGCTGGAATTCAATCCTCAGTCCCCAGGGCTGCAAAGCGAGTGCTTAACCTACTGAGCCATCCCAGCTTCCCCTTGATTCTTTTTTTTTTTTTTTAATATATTTTTATTTATTTATTTTTGACAGAGGGGGAGAGAGAGAGAGAACTGAACCGGGGGCGCTCCCAGTTCAGCACATGGTTCTGCATGGGCTGGGGCCGGGACTCGATCCTCAGTCCCCAGCGCTGCAAAGCGAGCGCTCAACCCACCGAACCATCCTGGCCTCCCCTCCTTGATTC